>VZRO01006629.1:442728-464207 GCA_013397915.1 Daphoenositta chrysoptera
TGCAACAGACCCAGTGCCTGCTGTAAGGGACTGTACCCCTTCCCTGGGGGGACATGCCTGGACATTCCTACCTAGCCAGGGCATACATACCCATCAGATTCTATGCTTTCTGGGGGGACCTTCACCACCAAGAAGACTGGCTGGAGAGGATCAACAGAACATCACTGGGATCCACAGAGTGGTGATATTTTCCTTATTCTGTCCCTATCACCCTCTTTCCTGTGCCCCCCACCTATTTTCTACTTCTTTCTTTCTCTCTCTCTTTGTCATATCTACCATCAAATAAAACCCATACTTTTGACTGGTATATAGTCTCGTTTGCACCTTAATTCAGGCAGAAGTATTTCAAAGAACCTTAATTATAACTGGATCATAACAAGTCCCCAAAGTATTAATAAGAGATGCTGACACACCTACCTGAGAGCAATAGGACAAGAATCACTTCATAAGTGTAACACTTTCCTGCAGTTAGGCCTTAACTAAATGCACACATGGGAAAATATGTTAGAAATATGTGTAAGGATAAGGCAAAGAAAGGTTTCCTGCTCTTCAAAGAAGAAGCTGCCATATATCAAGGCTGGCAAGGATGATACATGTGGAAGAAACCTGCACGGTTATCTTCCAACACAAATCCTCTTGCTCGCAACAGTGAGCTATGTACAAGCTACAGTTTGGCTGAGTGACACCTGAAGGAGGCCTGGGATAGGGATAACAGCTGAAAGGCTGGTACCTTATTGGCCCTTGGAAGGCTGCAAGCACACAATAGTGAATCAGGATAGTTATCAACTTACTGTGCAAGATTCAAAGCGGGACCAAGATGAAAGAAAGTCAGACACAACAAGCTTGGATGAAGGTGTCTTCATTATTTCTCACATAATTTCTGCACTTTTCTGTTACTTGCTTTCATACCTACTTGCTAAGGCTTCTTATGGAGTTTATTGCACAAATTTTTTGTATATTAATAATAAAAATCTTCAGCTACTCTAGAAACTGTGTAGTTTGCTTTCATATTCATATTTTTATTAAAATATTACCTATATTTTGAAAAAAAAGTATAGATAATAACACCATCTGTACTGATGGACCCAAAATAGAAATTATGCTGTCTTCAGTAAAGAAGCTAGAAAAAAGATGGCAGATAAAAATTAAAAGGGTTCTGTTTGGGTGGAATGAAAAAATTATAGCTGTTACACATCCTTAAACATGTACCTTTTCAAACATTCAAACTTCCTTTTTTGGGCTGGGGTTCCACCCTTGCATTAGGCTCATCTAAATAAAACATGAAAATCCCACCTCCATCCAACCCCCAGACAGGTGTTCCTGTTATCCTTTTTGTGCTGAGGTTGGCCAGGAGGAGAAGCAGGCAGGGACAGCAATCTAGCTTACCATGGGCATGCACACATGCCAGTGCTAATGCAGAAGCAGCAGAAAAGCGTGGGGAGACACAGCAGATGGCAGACAAGAATTAACAACTTTAACAGCAGACAGCACTTTGGTTAGTTTAAATCAGTTACGAATCCTCAACCTCAGGTTTCACCCAAACTGAAATAGTTTATTTGATGAGGAAAAGGCCATCTTCTTGTTTATATCAAGGATAATGGTGTTAACATTTTAACTTAAAATAGTTTTAATAAATGAAAAGTATCATTTTACTGCAAATTCTCTAGAAGTGAGAAGGAAAAGCCGGCAAGATTAATTCATAAAGTTTAAAGTAAATAACACAGTACAGTGAATGTTTACTCTTAAGAGAGCAGGAAAGACCTTCTGAAGTCTACATAAAAATCAACAATATCTGTGTTCACAAAAGCAGAAATCAGTTTTGCCATTTCAAGTTCCCTTGTGTTGCTGAGCTCATAGACATACAAATGGGCCTTTGAATTTAAAGGACTACTTGAAAACATTTTCTAACTCACTGGCAGAACTCTCAGCAGGAGAAATAGGCAGTAGTGCCATTTCTGGGAGAGAAAGGAAGCCAGTGAACTCTGTGGAAGGTGAAGCTGCTCTGTGCTGCTCTGAGCAGGGTGTTCTGCAGAAGGCACTGCAATCTGGCAGTCGCTCAAGGGCCAGAAGAAACTGCAGGGTTATGCCATCATGATTAGTGTTCCTTCCCTCTCTCAAGGACACCTCTCTGGCACATCTTCTTGCACAGGTTTTCCTTGTGGGAGACATAAGTTCTTAAGACTGGAGAAGGAAAGATACTCTCCTCCAGTGGGGGTTGGATCTCCCCTTGCTTCACTCTGTGTCATAGGACTGGAGGAAGAAGAGTTCAGAAGGAGCAGATGATTGTGTAGAGCCCGGAGGGGAAGCCATACTAACATCCCTACTTGTTATACACATCCTGGAAATCCTGGTTGTACTCTGTTGATAAAAAGGGGCAAATGATGGTATCCCCAAGACCCTGTCATGTAGTTCAAAGCGGTCTGATTATGCCAAGTCAGTTATTAGAGAGTCTCCAACTAACTAGCTGTCTCAATCTCTACTGCTTATTGTGTGCACAGCTGAGTTTCAAATGTCTTGACCATTCAGACAACTTTTTACAGGAGTCAAAATACCACCATCCTCACATCATCTTCCCATTTTTATGTAAAGGCAAAATAAGAAGTGTGCAGGAGATGTAACTGGGAGGACGTGGCAGCTGACACCATGGCAGGGTTTGTGAAACAGAGACATCTACTGGCTGAGCTTTGGGGGGAAATGTTTTGTTTTGTGACTCCACAGTGCAGTGCTCTCTGCCTTCTCTTTGATCTGAAGCATTAATTTGTTATGATAGGCCTGTCATTAATCCATGGCCTCAGAAAATACGCACACGTGTTAAAATGAGTTTTGCCATGAATTATTTAATGATTTACAAAGCAACGCTCAATACGTGCCACCAGGTGATTTTTAAACTTCTTTATGTTTACAATATTTTTCAAAATCCTTAGTGAAAATTAATCATTTATCACAACATAGAATCACTAAAGCTTGTGAGAGTGCTGCAAGGTTTTAGGGAAGTCCAGAAAGAGGGAAAGGCAGAATTACTGTATCTGGCCACCAAATCTCATCATTTTCAGCTCAGCACCATAACCACTGAAGTTACAGAGACAAAGACTATATCTTGCTTACTCATTAAGACTGAAAGCATGATACAGGTGATTAAAATATTGGATTTCATGTTTACATAAGGCTACATATTCCTACCTGGTGAGAAGTAATGCAATGATAGAAGGATCTTTGGAGAACTAGAGGTTTGAGATGTTGTAAGTAAACTAGCAAAGCTTGATTTTCTATTTAAACTTCATTTAAATTATCAGTTCTTCATATGTCTTCAAAAACTGTCTGGACATTCTCATATGTACAATTTTTTGAGGTTTTCTTAGTATCTCTTTACTCCAGGCAAGCTAGAAAAAATGTAAGACTTGTCTTGCTGACCAGATTCTTTTGGATAAATAACATTTTTACATTATCTCCATCTGGATTTTAGCACACAAAAGAGAGAAAAATATTTTTAGAAAAAAATTCTTATGATCCATGAATAGAATGAAAAAATCAGCTAGGTTTTTTTTTTTTTCTTTTTTTTTTTAATTAAGGAGTTTAATTCAATAAAAAATTACTACTTGCTTGAAAAAGTTTGAAAGGGCTGTAATGAACTACAGCATCAAATAAATGCCACTTCCATTAAACTTACGATTTTCAGTGAGCCAGTGCTGTGTGTATTTGAGGAACTAATGCTCATCTGTGGTAATAAGGACCATGTAAAATTATTAGCGAGGTCGTAAGACAGGTAAGTAGACAGATAGACAGACAGGTATGCAGGTAGGTAGAATCCTTTCAGCTTTTGGATTACATTTCATTTCAGAGCCTCCTAATCCATGATGTCCTCTTGTGAAAAAAAAAATAGCTTATGCTAAAATGCAGCACTGCTTCAATGAGTTGTATTTATTCACCAAACTATTATGCCTGCTGGAACATTTCCCAGAGGATAGAAATATCATTTAAAGACTTAAGTGGGAAGAAGTTCCCTATGAAACTTTCTTCTCTCTCCAGTAATTCTATTGCTAAAAGTGAGCACCAGCTGTGGCTCACCTCTCAAAATGTATGTAGTATCATGACTGATGTCACTCTTTGGGGTTAAGCTAGGGTGGTAGGAGCCAGTTCGGGTCTAATTGTTAAAATGTATGCTTAGTTCAAGTTAAACAATAGATCCATAGGAAAAAAAAAATCAGCACAGAGGTGCTGAGCTGTGAAAAGAGTGTTGTTTTGGGCCCAGTCGCCTGAATAGACTTGTTAAAGCCCATGGCTGATGTATGCTAAGCAGAGCCAGGCAGTATGTGGAGAGAAAGGGAGGGCAGGCAAGTTGAGCGGGCACATCACTCTCTGAGCCAGGGCACACACACTTTGATGGCTCCTTTGGAGGTATGAGTGAAAGCCAAACCTCTGTTCCCTCCTTTTTTTCATTTCTGCCATGCAAAGATAATCAGGTTTATGTAAAGTATGTGTGCTCTTTTGACAGTCCACGATATCTCATTAATTCAATCACACCAAACACCATTGTTCCCAAAGTGTTTGAAATGCGGATAGGCATGGAGGCTTTCTTAATCCTGTCAATCAATGTTAACATTTTTCTTGCAGTTGCCATGGCCAGGGCCAGAGTTCATGAAAACACAGAATAAGAGCCAACAAAACAAGAATAAAGACTTATTTGAGATACTCTTTTTAAAGGACATCTACCATGCACAAAACATGGGAAGTAAATGTAGACAAGTTTGGACACTATGGCTCACTGAGAGGAAAAAGGGGGAAAAAGAATTTGAAAATCAAATAGGCCTATAAAAACTTGACCCAAGAGTCTCTGGGAAAAACCCAATGAATTGCTCCCTAGTAGAACAATGTTCTTTCTTTCGTGCGTTCTTCAGGAGTACAATGCTCAATATATTATAACACATGCCACTGATGTCTTTACACTGTTGTAAGCCAGCTCAGACCATCGGAATGCTGATCACCGACAACAAGAGATTGTGCGGCGGTAATTCTCTCTTTCTCCCGCTCAGCTACAAACAAGCACTGGGAAAATTATTCATGCATATAGACCAACAAAGCAGAGATGGGAGATTTGCGATGTCATGCAGCGAGATCATGTGACCAACGTTAAAATAAAACCCCCAAGCCTTCACCCTTTGAGACTTTGTAAAATAACCAATTTATCCCTCTGAATGTAGCAGCCAACATGTCTTATCACGCTGGTGGAAATCACGGCCATTTTAGTATTGCTGCGCTGATTAATGAGACCGCAGAGCACATGCTAAACAAAGAAACACAACAATTACATAATTACCCAATTGCTAAAGCTACGAGAAAAAAGTCCTCATTGAGATTTTCTTTACAGCTCTACTTATTCCTAGCAGGCCTCAAGCAAGTTTATATATACTTTTTAATTAACTTGGAGAAAGAGTGTGCCGTGAAGCCATAGACAGATTTTTACCTAAGCACATACAGAACTTTTGGACATCCATGGAGGTGCACTGCTTCCACTTAAAATCAAATTTCATTTGCTATTTAAAAAAACCAACCCAACAAAACAAAGCAAACGACAAACCAAACAATAAACTCAACAACAAGAACTTGTGTGTGGTTGGAGTTGTACCTAGAAGAGCTGTTATCATAGTTGTGCAAAGGAGAAAAGCATCGGCTCCTTTAAAGTTGTCACAGACATCACTTCAAGGTTTGCTCTTCAAGATCCCTGCAGGGGAGAAAGTAACTGGCAATTTATGGAGTGCTCTGTTAGTATTTTGGCAGATGTCCACTGATCTAGAAACATACATCCACACAGATCAATAAAGCCTCACATGATACAGAGCACATTGGTGGGGTGGCACAGCAGAACAGCCTCTCTGCTGAGAACAGCCCCTTAGTGCACTAGAGTGAGTCTGAGTCTTGTGCTTGTGAGCAGGTAAGGAGAAAAATGAATTTTTTACCTTTGTGCTAGAGAAATGGAACACTGTGTCTACATCTAATGACTATGCTCTTCAAACTATGGTAGAAACTTTTGAGCTGTATTGGTATCCTGTCTTGTAAGAAGGCAACACCTGCTCCTCCCAGAAAGTCCAGGTTTGTCACTCTGAGTATTCAGCTGCTTGGCATTCTAATATATCTTCCACCTTAAGAAGTCAAGGTAAAGCATCTCACCCCAGAGGTAATTCCCATTAGATTTTCCAAAATTACCATGAGTACTGAACGTAGAGGAGTTAAGCTTAATTCTCTTTGTTCTTCATTCCCATAATCTATTCTTTCTTCTCTGGCCCATGAGTGACTGTTTTCTCCCTGCTCACACATTGGGTTGATATTCTCCAGGTGAAGCCATTGCAACCACATTTCTCTCTGAACTGGGCTGTTAGCATCATGGAGCTGCAGATGCTAAAGATTCTCTCTAAAGGGAGAAAGAACTGGTAATAGAGCAGACAACAGAAACTAAGGTAAAAAAGAATTCTCGGTTTCTGTTTCTATCCTTGAGCTGATCAGGAGGAAACTACGGTCTCTACTGCATATTTTCAGGGATGTTTCAGGTAACCCACAGGCCACAACACAAAGGGCAGAGCATATAGCTTAGGAAACCTTTCCAGTGTAATGCCAGGAGTTTTTTCACAATGTTAGATCTATATGGATTAGCAGATTTCTTAACAATGCAGAATAAAGTTGTTTGGGGTGGAATGTTGTTTGGGGTTTTTTTATTTATTAGTTTTATTCTGTGACATCTGCAAGATCAAACCATTTAATGTATGGGAAGCCTTCTGTGGAGGCCAGTGGTCCCGTTGACAGAGCACCCACAAGGGTCCCCTGGAGGGAAGAACCCTAAGTGACACCCCCAGGTTAGGGAGATAGAAAAGGCCTCTCCCAGCATTCATTACTTATCTTATGTTAATGTACCCCAGTTCTGCTTCCCCGGTTGGCCCGTTGGTCTCCCCGCCCCTTGTTACCTTATTTGTCCCTGATCTATAAGGTTCTCCTTTCCTATTCTCCCATTGGCCCTTGTTCCCCTGCTCCTCCCTCAGTGTTTCCCCACTGGCTCCCATCCCTTAGCCCCACCTGTGTACCACCCCTGCTCCCTCAGATCATTGGTCCTCTCTGCCCCTCCCGACCCTATATAAACCTGGATCCTCCCATTGTCTTTGTCCTTGGACCGCTTCATGTGCATTGCTGCAGTAAACCTCTCCTGTGGAACTCCATGCAAAGACCCTTCCTTCTCCTTTAGCTGTGGATCTATTCACAAAGCTCTCCGGTGTGTGTGTGTGTTAGCCTGCCAAGAAATTTACAACTGAAGACGTTTTTGGAAAGCTGTGGTACCCCGCCATCCGCTCCCCGCCACAACAGTCTTCTACTCTGATGGCTGTAGCATGAGAGTGCTTTCCTTTGGCAGGAGAAAAAGAATAAAAACTAGTGAAACTTATGACTAGGTATCTACGCAGGAAATATAGCTATAGTAGAGCTAATGAAAACAAGTTTTCAGTTGGGGCGTAATACAGTAGCTTTTGTCTCCTACTTGCAGCTCTGCAGTGCTTTATTTTTATCAAACATCATTGTCAGAATATTCCAGTACTCAGTACTTACCAATTCCTGAAATCAACAGCTAAGTATTAAAAGTACAAAAGTAAAATTTATTTACATATCTATTTAAAAATGAGATTGTCTTTAACTTCTGGAGAGTGGATGATTATATATTGATTGAATTTTTATGATTACCTTATACTCAATTCCAGTAGATAGATCTTATTTCTGAAAATATCTTCAGCTGAAGATAAACTGTGAGTCTGTCATGTTATTTTCAACATTGCCAGTCTCCTTTTTTTCCCCTGCCCTGCATCATCATTCACTCACTCCGTGTGTTCTGTTTGATCCCTATTGCTTTCCTCGGTGCCTTGAGCATAAAAGAGAGTGGGAAGCTTTGGTCACTCCACTGTTCTTTCCCCACTGCCTCTAGCTGCAATACAACTCCATTTTGGAATATTCATTCAAGAGGACAGGAGTAAACACTGACTGCTTTTTAATGTCTATTTGATGGTCCTATCTGACTATTTAAATATTCACCTGGAATTACAACTGGTGAATCTATCTTGGTCACACCCCAGGAATGACTCTCCCCTCTTCAGAACTTTGGACCATGAGTCTGTGTTAGTTTGCCAATGTGGTTGCAGTGATAAAGCTGCACAACTAATTTACTCAAAGGCAAGAAATTAAATATTTAGAATGCCAAATGAATGACATTGTTACACTTTCCACAGATGTCATAATAATCCTTAAACTATTCACAGTATTTACAGACATTAATAGACAGTAGGTGCATTCAGTGGGTATTTCCCAGTTGTCTGATTTCCAACGGAAGCCCAAAGAGTTATACAGCATTCTACACATCATCTAATGAGTGCTGAGTTTTGAGACATAAGCACTTCCCTCCATCTGTCATCTATTGCCCTGTTGGTAACAGCCAGTGATGGTGTGGACTGTCAGTGCTGCCAGGGCATGATGGTTCCTGTCCAGCCTGCTGTCCATCAGGCCCCCCAGGCACCTCTCCATAGAGCTGTCCCCCTGCATTCAGGCACCCCTAGTGTTGTAAGGAGCACTTTATTCCCCAGCACACAGCCTAATGTTTGTCCCTGTTGTTTTCACAAGGCCCCTTTTGGGCCCCTCCTCCAGCTTGCCTGGGTGTCTCTGAATGGGACTCCTGTCCTTGAGCACAGTGAGTGGTCCTCACTATTGGTTGTCACCTGAACACTTGGTAAGACTGGCATCCATCATCTCCTCCACATCATTACTGAAGATATTAAAGAGTTCAGTCCCTCATAGAGAGCCTGGCAGTTCTCCACTGGTCACCAGCCTGAAGACAAAGCTTGACCCATTAACTGCTCTCTTCTGAGCCTGGACATTATACCCTAATTTTCATCTACCCAGCTCAGAAAGGTGAAAAAAAAAAAAAAGGCAAAGAGATAAAAACTTTAGAGGGGCGTAATAACACTAGTTGCCAAATGAGCAGTCTCAGAATTAATTTATTAACACCTTATTAGAATATATATTTCAACCCAGACTAACCAAAGGCATTAATCTTCTACACATATACATAAATCCAGACTGCAACTCTCTTTAACTTCTTCCTTTATTATAATATAACACTGCTTTTAATATAAAATGCAATAAGACTATTGGTTACACTTTTCCATTTGCAAAACAAATATATTCCATAATTCAAGAGCATTCTAAATATTTCACCTGTAATTTTTGATTAAAAGACCCAAGTATACCTCAGAACATAACCCAGTCCTCAAAGCGGGATGAAATGCACAAAATCCTGTTTGTAAAAGTGAACATACTTGAGAAAGTATGAGAACCATAAAAAAAAAAAAGAAAAAGGATGAGCTTTATGGATGTTGTTCTGTAAGCCTAATTAGAAAAAGAAACAAAGAAACATTAAACAGTTTTGGTAATCCCTTCTCTCCCCTCTCCCTCCAATTCAAAGCAGCTTCTTTACCACTCCAACATGAGTCTGAAGGACAAGCACACAGCGATTCCTTCTCGTTCATCACTCACACCTCAATCGCACAAATCTTGACTCCACCAACTCAAGATGAAGTTTTCTAGAATGAAAGCATGCTCTTCCTTCAGTTGATCACACATCTCCATTTGAGTCCTTCTCATTTCTGCTCTTCT
Source organism: Daphoenositta chrysoptera (assembly GCA_013397915.1). Taxonomy (NCBI): domain Eukaryota; kingdom Metazoa; phylum Chordata; class Aves; order Passeriformes; genus Daphoenositta; species Daphoenositta chrysoptera. The sequence continues at coordinate 452,404 of VZRO01006629.1, forward strand.
GAGAAGGAGAATATTGGATGATCATTTAATCTCAGATCATTGTCATAAATGCAAAGCAGCTCTAGCAGTTTAAGACATTGCCATGCCACATCAGTGACTCTAGTCAGGGTCTGGGTCAGGGCAAAGTAGGAGAGATTAGCTCAGTAAAAATCCTGGCACTGAACTGAAATGAAAGTCTGAGTACTTGCTCTGTGAGTTGTGATGTCTCAGCTGGGGTCAAGAGTGTTTAGGAAGGTGTGGTAATTTCTTCAACTGTGACACCAGCTTTATGAACGCACCCAAGTTTAAGGATCTTGTGGACAGGCTCTGGCAAGTACAGCTGCACCAGCTTACAATGATAGAGGAGTAACTGCAGGGCAAAAAGATATAAACAGACACTGAGGTCAATAGTGATTTAGGAGATTGTCCCTAGCAATGGGTTTGAATCAGCTGAGGACTGTAGTGTGATTACCAGCATGTAAGGACAAAAGAGACTGCTAGGCATGGCCACCCCGATACTCTACTACTGAAGGCCTCACAACACTTCTACCAAGATTTTAAGCCTTACAACACTTCTACCAAGACTTTAAGTCTCACAGTGCTATTGTCAGAAACAGCTAGCAAAAAAATCCTGAAATTTATTGTAATCTTGGTGGGGTTTTTTTGTTCTGTAATCACATTCATATAAACACAAAAGGTTTTTTGAGTTTTGCTGTTTGTGTTTTAGGATCCTTTTTCTGTGATGTTTTTTTCTCCCTGATGGTATTCTCTTCTCTCTCTCTCAGGTATATTTTGAAAATTAAAATGTTCACCTGAAAAACCAGAGAGCCAAACACCATTAAGCAGAACTAGGTAGTTCAACCTGGGAATGGTCATTGGAAAGAAATGCATATTTATCTTTTAATTTCTTGTATTGGATTTTTTATACTCAGAGGTACTTAAAATCACAAATGTTTTTATGGCACACAGAAGTATCTCTTCTAAAGAGTCTTCAGGAACTGTAGAACAATTACATTGAAAGATGGCAACTGAGACATGGCAGTTTGCAATTGATTTTCTAGAAGGTCTAGAAAACAAGCTTGGCAAGACTCTCTAAATGCAACAAAATGCATAGCACCTAGAGGAGTAGTTCCCTCTCTCTGTGAAATAAAGAAGCTACCCTCAGACCTGATAACAACTAATATGAAATTGCACTCTGAAGTGTAATAAATCCATGCATTAAGAGGGTAAAGAGAGCTCAGATTTTGAAAACTAGGAATGCTCTATCAGTCTCCTGTCGGATAGGATTTGGTTTACTTTTATGACACCACATAAAGAAGTAATAGGTTATAAAGCTTTCAGAGCCCTAGCATAGGTGGCAGAGTCTTTATGCCCTCTCTGCTCAGGTGGATGAGAAACAGATGCCACGGCACTTTCCTGCATATTCTCCTCTGTGTCAAAATCTGTCAGAGGAGGAGAGGAACAACCTGCTTGCCCACTGCTTTGTAAAGCTGATATATTTTTTGGCCACTGCCTGTTCACAGACATAAGACCACAACTGGACACAGATCTGATTTCCAACAGTGGCTTCTAATCCTTTGCAAGCAGTGGAATTATAGGCAGCAAATTTATTCTAGCTGAAAACTGCTTATTAGGAAAGTATGACTTCCTGTGCAGTTAAATTTTCTTTCAGTCTGACAGAGGTTTCAATCTTCATCTAACAACTCCTTCACTGGAGGGTAGACTGAAGATTTTACTGAGTTCCATGCTTCAGTTATTGCCAGGAAAGATAAAGGCACAGTGGAAGAGCTATGTCAAATAGCAGCAAGTGGTCACAAAATTCATGAACAAGAATGTTTTCAAGCTTTGATTCTATAAGGAAACAGCTGACCAGAATTTTTCGGTACTTTTTGGTACTTTTGGAAAGGAGTACATGGAGGAAAACAAAGGTTTTATACTGGTAAGGATGACCTCTCAGCTGTCAGAAAGTGTTTACCTGCTGGATGATACCCTTGTTCAGCACATAGAATGTAATGCTTCCACAGCCCTCACAGTGTTTCTCTATGTGTGCAGTGAAAGGGGACATGAACATGTTGTACAAAACATTAAATAACTAAAAATGCCCCAGAAAATTAATAGGAATCAGAGGGAACAGAGTTCTTGATCCACATGAATGTGCACAGTGAAAATGTAGATAAATTTGGATTAGCAAGCAAAACTGAGCCCTGTTGTTAAATAGCACTTGATTCCATTAGACTGTGTCGGATTGTTAAAAATGCTAACATTATGTGTGACTATTCATTTTCATCACCTGCTCTTGATTAATCCAGTCCTAAATGGCATCTGTGGACCCTGCCATCTCATACTACTTAATTAAATTAGCAACACATTTGTCTCCCCCGTTTTCCTATCAAAGGGTTGTGCTCAGGAGAAATAAAACCTTTGTTCACTGCATCTCCGTATAATTTACACTCCTTTTTCCCTTTTTCCTCCAGCTCCTGGCTCAGATGCTAAATTGTAACTGGTAATAGGGAGCTATTAGGTCTAGTGAAGCATGTCAAAGAAGTCAGTAGAAAACCAGACCTGAAAGGAGGCCTCAGATCTCATAAAACAGGGTCAAGATCCTAGATTCAGGATTACATTGTACCAAGTTTCATTCATTTTTCAGTTTAAAAAAAAAAAGCATATTACCTTCACATATATATATTTGGGGTAGAAAATGGGAGAAAGGCTGAAAGAAAAGAGAAGGAGAGGGAAGAATGTTGAAACAGGTAGAAAACATTTTATTTAGGGGGATTTTTTCCCTAGAAGGTAAAAAATATAATTGTCAATAACAGGCATCTATGTCTGAGTAATGGGGGCACAGTATATTGTGTCTCCAGGATAAAGAATTAATATAATTTACACTACTATAAAACAGTTCTAAAAAGTACTATCATACTGGACAATATGTGGTCAGAAAATGTATTCTGTGGGAAAACAAAGCATCCACTTTGTAATTAACCACAATCTCCACTTGTGAATTAATATATTTTATGTAGTTTTCTCCGAACTTTGGTCCTCATCTCAAAAATGAAAAATCCTTTCATCCCCACTGGTCCCTAGGGCATCCTGTGGTATGTGTTACATGTCAATCAGGCAAGGACAACCTAAATACCAGTGGCTGGTTCTTAGGTACTTATTTTTTTTCCAGTGTTTATGAGCAGAGACTGAGATAGAGTGCACTTCTGTTCTGGGTTGTGAGAGAACTGCAGAAGTCAGGCGGGCAGGCGTGTGCCACAGACTCTGCCATGTTCTTCATCTAGTTATCCCTTCATTAAGAGTCTTTTTCCATGCTGAGATGGGAACCCAGGGAGTTGCAGATCTTTCTTCAGCCTTCCTCGCCCTCTTGCAAGTAGCTGTCTGCAAGCAAAGGATGGAGAACCTGACACTGCTGAGAATGACCTTTGTCTGCAGAGAGACCTTTGTCTCTCTGTGCCACTGTTCCTTGTTTGGAAATTACCCACCCAAGAAGTAGAGTGACAAATTCATTCATATTTGTGAAGCACCCTCAATAGGTGTGTAAATGTAGGGTAATCCATGAAGACAATGATACACTGAGGAACCTGAGACAGGAATAATAAATCAGATCCTGCAAGACAGGGTGCTTTTGCACACCATCTGTAAAGGTATTCTGAGCCCTTCATTTGGTATGTGTTCATCCCATATACACAGAGGTGAGTGAGAGTCCTGACAAAGATGTTTCCAGAAAGCTTTTACTTAGGGAAGTATCAGTACCAGCCAATTGTGAGACACTGAAGACAGACAGCTTCTTCAGTGTTTCAGGTCTCTTCCATCTGCAAATATACTGTAGAGAGATGGCACAAAGCCAGAATACTCAGTAATCCTGGCTGAGGTGCTTCATTGGGATGCAGGATCTGCATTTTCCAGTTCCCTACATTTTTATCAGTTTGGGTCAGTGAATTTATCTCCTTTGAGTATCCCTCAGCCCTGACTTTGTTAGTATCTTCTGCACTTCTTTGTGTAATAGAAATATCTACTAGGCCTGAAGAGGAACAACTGTCTCGATAGCACAGTGTTCTAGAAAATGGGGCTCAAAATTCCTTCTTGAAGGCTCACTATTCCTTCTTGAAGGAGGAATGCATTTCCAGTTTTCAACATCACAAGTCCATGAAGCATGCAGTCTGCTCAAAGCTGTGCCTGTCCTTTCTGCTTGTAATGGTTTGAGACAAATTTGGAGGAAAATATCCTCTGATAGAAGGCAGATTACAACCACCCCTCCCCCACCAGGTTTGGGAAAGAAATATTCCGCATAGGAAAGTGAAAGAGAGGAAAAAACCTATTAACTTAACAAACACACAGAAAAAGAATAATAATGGTAAACAATAAAATCTCTTGCTGTGGAGAGAAGCCTGGGAAGTTCTCAGAGTCCTTTGTAGGTGTGGTTCTCAGAGTCCTTTGTGGGTGTGGTCCCTCTCCTTCCCTGTGGAATTGGGTTTTTCAGCGTAGGCCCCTCCAGGCCTCCCGGATGATGTTTTAATGTTGTTGCACAGTTCCAGAAAAGAAGAAGAAGGAGCCAAAGTCCCAGGGAAACAAAGGGGTTTAACTCTCCGTCTCTCTCTTCCGAGAAAAAAAAAGTATTCACTATTTGGGAAGAAGCCAGAAGGTGCTTTCCTCCACTCTGCTGTTGCAAAAGCACGCAGAGAGTAGACAGAGTGACCTTGGAATACACAACTGCTTTTAAAGGTTCATCTGGCTTTTTTTTTCTTTCTCTTGCACCCAGTTTTGAAGACACAGAAAGGCACAAGATTCATGTCTGGGCATAGAGCGGCGATACAACATCATAAAGTCACCCAAGACACTGCTCTATGTGCTTTGAACACACCCAGAGTGTATCCCCCCACTGGTGAAAGAGCAACTCTCATGAATAATCCAAGGATCCTGCTTCGGGGCTGAATAATGGGCCAAAGCCAACACTATGAGATTCAATCAGGCAAAGTTCCAGGTCCTGCCCCTGGCTCACAACAACCCCAGGCAGTGCTACGGACTGGGGCAGAGTGGCTGGAAAGCTGCACAGCGGAAAAGAACCTGGTGTGCTGGTCAACATCAGCTGAACAGGAGCCAGGAGTGTGCTCAGTCGGCCAAGAAGGCCAGGGGCATCCTGGCCTGTATCAAAACCAGTGTGGCTGGAAAGACTGGAGAAGAGATTGGGCCTGGGCCTCTCACTTAAAGACAGATATTGAGATGCTGGAGTGTGTCCAGAGAAGGGCAAGGGAAATGGTGGAGGGTCTGGAGAACAAGCCCTATGAGGAGAAGCTGAGGGAGCTGGCGTTGTTTAGCCTGCAGAAAAGGAGGCTCAGGAGGGACCATATCACTCTACAAGAGGGAAAGGCCTGAAAGGAGGGTATAGCAAGATGGGGTTCGATCTCTTCTCCCAGGCAAGCAGCAACCAGACAACAGGAAGCAGCCTCAAGCTGCACCACGTGAAGTTCAGGTTGGACATCAGAAGAATTTCTTCACTGAAGTTGTGGTCAGGCATTGGAAAAGGCTGCCCAGGGAAGTAGTAGAGTCATCATCCCTGGAAGTGTTCAACAAATGACTGGATGTGGCACTTAATTCTATGGTTTGTTCGGCGTGGTGGTGTTTGGTCAGAGGCTGGACTTGATGATCTTGGAGGCCTTTTTCAATCGCAGTGATTCCATAATTCTATGAAATTCCTGGCCAAGCTAAAATCTGAACAGTTCTGCACATACCAGCTTGTGAAAACACCAGTATTGAGTAGAGGCCTAAAGCATCTCTGTAAGATTGTGGAAATGGAGTGCCTAAAATGTGAGACAGAAATGTCAGAAATATGTAAGCACCTCTCTCATCAAAATGTGAGTGGCGTTTTTTGAAGGAGAATTTGGAAAAATTCTGAAAAAGAATTGATGATAAGTTCCCTAACCACTATCTCCTCTATCTACTGAATAAAAGAAAGACCAAGTGTATTCAAGTAATTTCATAGTGATCATCTAATTAACTGTGGCATAATTTATACACACGGGCAGATGATTTAAATTTTTTTCTGTGAAGCCTTGACCTTGGCATTTCCTATTTTCTGCGTGCTTCATTTTTGACAACAATATTTTTTTTCTTAGTTTGGTGATTGCTGAGTGCACAGTTACAAATATACAATGATGTCAATAAAAATCTTGAAGAAAAATACAGGGCTTTCATCAGAACAAAGACATGATGCATCTTTAAAACTCCTATTTTTAAAATTGTGATTAAGTTGCTCCTTTTTGCAAAAGTGCATTTGGTGCTGTTGCAAGTATATGTTTTCCATTTAAGTCTTCTCATATTGAGGTGACATGCACAATCAATCTTCCTGGTGACATTGTAGCAAAGCAGAAATTGTTGATGCTTACTAGCTGCAGGATCATAAATAAGGAAATGGAAATTGATACTTAATTGATAAAGTACTTTCCTTTCCACTTAGTAAGCTTTCTAATTGCTTCATAGAAAGACAAATAATGCTTAGGAATGCATGTGGATGAACTCATAGAAATACAGGGTAAAAAAAAAAAACCAAAACATCAACCAACTTTTCATGTGGTCTTTGTTTTTCAAAAAAATCCCAAGGGGTCTTTCATGTGTACTTTCTCTCCTCTGCACATTAAGGATAACTTTCAATTATTTGGCTAACCCATTTTTTATTTAAGTCACTTCTTTTGTTAGTTTATCCTTTATTATGCAAATGTTTGATGCAAAATGAAAGTGCCACATGTTCATCCTGTTTTGAGCTCTACCAAATACTTGGTCGAGATTAAAGCTCCCACTCAGGAAATCATTCCTATTGGGACACTTTTATATTAATGTTAAAAACATGTATATGTGTTTTTTTCCAAAGGGTTGAATTTAAACACATGCTTTCTTTAAATGGCATCTACTGTGGAAATACAAGTCTAGCTCTGTTACTTGGATTTGATTTTGAAAATGAAGAATATTAAAGAAGAGGATAGTATCTTTATAATTAATACTTATAATGAACAATCATATCCAGGTAACTCTAAAAGGGCAAGTGTCCTCTGACACTACCGAGGGGTGTTTCCACTGAGCCGCTGAACAGATCAGCTGCAGCTGGCAGGTTGAGGACACCTGTTCCTCAGAGAGCTCCTGGTGCCTTTCAGGTGAGAGAGCAAACAGAGCACGTGAACGGTGCTGGTCTTTTTCAGAGCAGTTTTTATCAGTGCAGTGCTGCCTGATGTATCAACGCATCTTACCTCCTTTCCTTAATTGTCAACATTTATTCAAACTTAGCTCATTAGGAAACAAACAAAAGTTTATAGACTAAACTAATTTCCAGCTACCACAGAAATTCAAATATGTGTGTGATTCTCCTATAGAACAAAGCATCCTGAGAAATAAAATCTGAAACAATATCTAAAAGATCATTACTTCATTATGTCTGTAAAAGATTTCACTTCTGTGAAGTCTTCCCCCTCTGTTCCAAGTGGAAAGATAATAGGTAACAAGTGGTCATTTTTGCTGCTCCCTTGTGGATATGCTTTGGCAGAATTGAATTCTATCTTTATATCTTCCACCCATTGGATCAACAGAATAATTTTTTTGTAATTAATATGTTTATCAATCCAAATCTAGCATTATACATTGATGACAGGAGTATAGACTGGAATATGAAATTTTATGAGTTCAGAAATAACCTTCATTAGAAAGATTTCATAGACACATAAAACATCAGGAAGCTGTATCATACAGATCTTATCTGTTGTACAATAAATCAAACAGCTTCCCATTAATTTATATCTTCTATAAGTGCCTTTTGTGATGTTTTATTTCATATATTCTTGGACTGATTTGAAAATTAAAAGACAGTGATAGAGTTTTAGTTTTTACCCTTAAGGCAGAGTTAAAATATTATAAAATCAACATTAATTAAAATTTCTCACATGCTTCCATTCAGAAAAATAGCAGGAATTTGAAGACAGGCAAGCAACTGCAAAACCCTAATGCAAAACACTCTGATCAAGACAGACAGTTATAAAATGAAGGAAGGTGTAAATCACAGACAAAGAAAAGCTAGAGAAGAGTAACAGCTAATAACAGTTTTTATGAGAAATCATGATTTCTTAGGAAAAAAAACAGAAAATACTGTGTACTATTGTCAACTGCACTATTTATTAATTTAGTTTTATTTTCTTATGGAGAAACAAGAATTATTTTAGTGAAAAATCTGTTTTAGAGAGGAAAAATATAATAGCTTAATAAAAATATATATTAGTAGGCACAACTGTAAGCAGGTCGTGTCATAGATACATATATATATATATATATATATATGGGTAAGTTTGAAAACTATTTTTTCCTGTGGAAGGTTATTTAAAGTATTAGAAGATTCTCTAAAGCCAAGGGCATTTGCCAGCCCTTTGTCTGCTGGAAAATATGGAGAACTGTCATGTTTAGTTTAACAAGCTGTTTCTGGTTAATACAAATTTACTGGCAAAGTTAACAAATTATATTAAGCGCAGTTCCTATGTCATATTCTCAGGTGGTTGAAATCATTCTAGTTCTACTACTTTGATAGTACTTCACTGAACAGCTAGGACTGTAGGCATGCACAAAATGCAGTTTCACTGAATATTTCTGGTCTTGTGAGCCTGTGTTTGCCTTACGTAAATAAGAAAACTATTAGCTGCTTCTTGGCAGGAGGTTTGTGAAGAGCAGGGATGTGGCTGTGTGCAACCCTACCCCTGACTGTCTGAGAAGATGCAGAGCATGAAGCAGCTACAGCCACATTGGCCTCCCCAGGAAGTCAACAACTGCCTAGGACACGGCAGGCATAAGTGATGGCATGTAAACATACCTCTCTGTCTTTCAACCTGGTTATGCCAGTATTGTTGCTAAAGCCACTCAAAAACCAAATTTTTTATTACCTATCCTATTGATCTTCATACCCAGCGTGCTGTTATACGATGTTGTGTGCCTGTATGTATTTTCCAGCATTGAAATTTCCCGGTTGGGAAGCATTCTGTTTCCAATAAAATGTTGTTTTATCATCTGTTCTTTTACAGCTTGTAAACTCTAGCTTTCCAGGTTTTCTTAGGGTGCAGCTTGCTGATTGCTGCTTTACTTTGTGGAATGTTTTAACTGCAGTTATGTGGCAACCAAATGTTCACGTTTGGACACAAGTAGGCCTAAGAAAGGCCTCAGAAAATGGTGTTTCTTTACAGCTTTTACAGTCTGAGTCCCACAGTTATCACTGCCTTTTCCACACTTCAGCATCCTCTGAAGATCAGATGTGAGATGCTACATATTTTCCATGTGTTAATCACGATTATGTCTCCTTCCCTCAGTGGATGTGAGCTCAGCCACACACTCAACCACAATAGCCAAGCTGCCGGAGCAGCAGTCTCCCAGGCTTCCTGATCATCCAACTCAAAACCTGGTTTTGAGCATCCACACCAGAGGTCAGACCAGCCTATGCACCCTTTCCAGCTGTCCACATAAATACCTTCTCATGTACTATGGGGGAAGGAGACAAGGGAAGAGAGAAAAGGAAGGGAGACAGGGAAGTGGACTGCCCCCAGCGTTCATCTCAAGATGGAGATAGGACACAGCCTTGGAGTGCACCTTGCATTTGCAGGTAAGACACAGTCAGTATGGAACAGTACCTCTGAAGACCTGGCACTGAACGAACGAGGCATTAAATAATTTGGGTTGGCCTGGACCCCTGATCAACACACAAGGAAATGGCTCAAACTGAGCTCAAGAGTGAGTAAAATACACATAGTCTCTCCTGTGTCATTGGATCCTACAGTTCTTGTAATTATATCTGGCAGCAGTTTCTTTCACTTTTACATCATGACAAAAATTATTATCCCAGGCATAGTGGAGATCTTCTCACAGGTATGGCAGTACCTTCTTTTTAAAATTTTTGGTCTGGAATGATGTTCTCTGAGGTTGGAAACAGAAAGGACAGTTGGCTCAAAACTAATCAGCACTTTGCATCAGACTCACAGTGATGCCATTCCTGATTTTATGTATTTAGAGGGCCAACTCAGCACACAGGGCTTTGATCTTGAACATCACTGGTGATGATAAGCCTAACCAATTCCTGAAGTAACCATTTTGCAAAGCTGAATCATTTAAATTGCTAAATTACAGAGTTTCAGAAGCATTTGGACAATGCTCTCAGGCACATGGTGTGACTCTTGAGAATGGTGCTGTGCAGGGCTGGAAGTTGGATTCGATCATCCTTGTGAGTCCCCTGCAATTCAGCTTATTCTGTGATTCTGTGATTAAACTTTCATAAACAGGATTCATGTCCTATAATGCTATCCAAGATCACATGTAAACTGTTATCTTGAATAGGCTGTGATTCTACCTCTTTTGATAGGTGAAAAAATATTTTCTGGAAATTTGTTTTGTTTCTGTTTATAAAAATTTCTTTATTTGATTTGAAAAAGAACATGAATATTCTCAAATTACATGAATATGGGAAAAAATTTCAAGATTTTATGCATAAGATTTGTGGGTAAACTTTTGTTTGGGGACCTTTTGTGCTAGGCACAGTAAGCATAAAGGGTAGGAAAAAAATCCTCGTTGTGAGAAGTTCATCCTCTAAATAGACAAAAAAGTAAAAGCAGCAGAAAATAGTAAGTATATCCATTATATCTTTGGGGGATGGAGGCAGGGATGTCCAAGAAAGAATTAGGAGGTTACCTGGGGATATGGGAGAAGAATAAAGGAAGAAATAATATTGAATTTGAGGCAGTGAGATGAGAAGAATGGCAAAAGAAACAGGTAAGAATAAACATAGAATGTAGAGACTATGAAAAAAGTGGAAAGTCAGACAAAGAGGAGACACAAGAAAATGGCCAGATTGTAAATAGTCTCTGAATGTAGGAAAGCTCAAACTTTGGATGCAGCTGCTCTCACTGACTGGTGTTTCTGACTTATTTTTTCACCTGAGAGACAAATGAGAGGTAGAGAACAGAAGAGCAAAATACTAGTCTCACTGTGCTAGCCTTAGTCCAATGCCATGATGATGAAATCCTGGAACCACAGAGAAACACAAAAAACACCTGAGATCCAAAACCAGACTAAGAACAATCAAACTCCCCTATTTCCTAGCTGGATAAATAGAGCTAAATTTTCAGAAGCAACTGTAAGTATTCATGTGTAGTTCTTTTCTGTTCTCTGTGTAAAGAAATCCACTATTAATCCTCAGACTATATTTGCATATGTGAGTTACATACATCCTGAATGAAAATGCAGTTTGTATATGGGTTACATAGTCTTCTGAATATGCACCAATTTGGGTAAGACAAATTGCACACACACAGTTTTAGATACTGCTTAGAGGCACCCTTGAAAGGCACCCTTGATTCAAAAGCTATTAGCTACTCATCTTAAATCTCACAAGTCATGCAGGATTAGTCCTAGTATTATTAATGCAGAGAACAAAGTGATTGGAGATTCAAAAGTCATTTTAGATGAATTTAGTAAATTTTATAGCAATCTTTTCACATCAAAGGGTTAAGAGGATAATGGTTATGAATATACTCCTTGATGTTTAAAGGATCCTTCAATTCCACCTGAGGACAGTATAGGTCTGGAATAATCTATTACCCATAATCAGATGGAGCATGCAATTTATTTTGGGTGAAATTCTCCTCATCTGCATAATTGGCCTTTATATACAGGAACTTTAGGAAAAGGAAATTCATCTTGCGTACTTGGGGTCAGGATGCATCATATGGCCGGCCCTTTGCAAAAATCCTACAAACATAACTAATGCTGGGGGAAGGGAAGGGAAGGGAAGGGAAGGGAAGGGAAGGGAGGCC
>VZRO01006629.1:467854-501907 GCA_013397915.1 Daphoenositta chrysoptera
TTTTTTTTAAATAAACAGTCATCATGGCATTCATATGATACTACCGCTACAGAAAAAATAAATAATTTCATGCACAGTACTTTCATGACATGGGTCTTCTAACTTCATTGACTTTAGGACCCAAGGGAAGCCCAGGCACAATTGTCAATAGACCTCCTTGAAATAAAAACATCATTTTTCCTTCTGCCCATTGCAAGGAAGACTGAAACTGCCACTGATAATTAATCCACTGAGAGAAATCAATATTGCAACCGGTTGGAGATGAAACAACCCATAGCAAAATAAACTTTTGCCGTGACAGTGCAGCAGTTCTTCGAAGCATACTCTGTCTGTGGGCAGATGTGGAATCGTAATAAATGACTGCAAAAAACTAGAAACCAGTTGTATCAAACAGTTGTGTTTTGTGCCATAAAATGCAGGTATTGTTCTTGTATGTGCTGACTTGCTTTTCAAGACATAGTAATGACGCTCTATTTGTAAGGTCTGAAAATGCTGTGAAAAAAAGAGAAAGAAGACAGGACAGCTTGCATCAGCCAATAGTGGAAACTGACTGTAAGAAAAAATGGCAGTATTGTATAGCATTCTGGTTATATCAGTTCTTGAACTAGACTGCAACACAGGAAGTTAAATTTTGGAAGGAAACCCTAGATTTTTAGTGAACTGGTCAATATTTACCGATTTATTCCTTTCAACTCCCAGGTGAAGGCCAAAATATTTCTTGTAGAAAATATTTTCGGTATGGATTATAATTTCAAAGAATTGAACAGTAGCTGTTTTAATATAGACCCTTGATTGAAGACAAAACACTTAGATAAAATCAATGAAAATAATAACGAGCTCTGTGTCACTACACATGGAAATCAAGCCTATAGCTGTCCTGGGAGTGGCATTTAGCACAGCAGCCAATGACAGAATTCACTGATGCTGTCTCCTAGCAGCCCTCCTCCAGAAGTCCTTCGATGGACCTCCAGAAGCCTTTCAATTTGCCTTCAAAAGTGCCCGGACTTTAGGACCAAATGGCCAACATTTGATCCTGTGGTCTCAGCATAGGTGAAGTGGTCAGTGAACACAGAAGGGTTCATACTCCGTTGTACAAAAGGCTGTTGCATTTTATCCCCTGTATGAACCTAACAGGTTGATTTAGCTGATGCATAGCTTTAAGAAAGGCAGTCAGAGTGGGGTTGCCTGCTATTTCCTTTGACAGCTTTTATCAATGGTAAAAAGATATGCACCATATTTCAATTTATAGACATTGGCTTGGGACATTTAGGATGTTCCACAGCAGTTTTAATTTCTTTATCATAATATCTGGTCTACATTTTTTGCTGTAACCATTTTACCTACTTATCCCTTGGGATTGGGGTCCTTCTAATTGGATTGCAACTGAATTTTGGCTGACCTAAATAAGGCATACACCTTCACTGACAAGAACATTTTAACAGCTTATTATATTACTCTTTATATTATTTACATCTTGAAAATATAATGAAGATATACCAAATTGTAATTCATCCATTTGTTCTCTCTGAAACACTTTGCGGGTTTGTTTTGTTTTCACTTTGGTGGTTGGCTGGTTTTTTGGTTTGTTTCTTTGTTCTGCTTGGAATTTTTTTGTAATTTTTTTTAACCACCATTTACTGCTGACTGAGTCATTCTACGTGTCTGCATTGAATCTGGAGAGGTCTTTGATATCCAAGGAACCATCCTCTTCCATCTCAATGATTATGTTGCTGTAAAGACTTTCAAAACAGAGTTACCTCCCACTGTTTGTAAATTCTTTGATGTAGAAATAGATTGTTTTAATTTCTAAAAATTCAACCAAAAACTTTTTTTTTTACTTAATACATATCTTCACACCTAGATATGCACCTAAACATGCAGCATGCAAACATGCATGCACTTACAAATATGTTGTAATTTTATTTAAGTCTATCAAACTTACACTTCCAGTAGCCTCCGATAGGCTCATCCTAAATCTTCCTTGCCTGTCCAAGGAGCTGCATGGGTGGCCCAAGGCAGCCACACCCTCAGGACACCCAGCTCCATATCTCCCCTCAGCAGCAGAGAGAATCCTGTCTCCAGACTGAAGCAGCTTCTAAGAAAATGAGAAAGGAGTAAAAAATTACTGGGAAAAATCATTACATCATTTGCCTGACTTTGAAAATAAGGCAGGAATGTTGCAAAGAGTGGTTTGGGTTTTTTGGTTTTGTTTTTTTTTTTTTCCCAGAGAATGAACAAGTGTTTCAGCTTCACTTTCCAATGAGAGCTGTACTATGAGTAGTGTCCAGCCAGCATTAGAGGCCAGAAAATACTTCTGTAAGCCATTTGGAGGTCAGAGTTATCCTTTTTCTTTATCCATGTTTTGTCATAGGGTGCTCCATTTTCTTATCAGCTCAGGGGGAGATTTTTCTTCAGTCAGTAGCAAGGCAGAAGAGTCCTTACAACAAGCTTGCAACAGGCTGGAAAATGAGCATCACTGATAAAGGCCAGCCTCCTTTGGTTTTCACTCAAGTTTCAGTTCCACATCAATATCCCATTCTGATATGGGCTAAAACTGACTTTTCAGTCTCCCCTCTGTCTCTAGTTGCAAGATTTTTGATCTCTGGGGAGAATAAAGCTGAGCTCTTCAGGCATGGAAGAGTCTATGCCACTAGCCTTAAAGCAGTTGCTGTCAGAAAAACAAGCCCAAGTACATCACAGGAGATACTTGGAACATCTGAGAATGTGTGTGTGTGTGTATTTATGTGTACATGCATATTTTGGTATATAATCCTCTGCTCTGGCAGCTGATGGTACAGATTTTAAAATCGTTTTCACAAAACCTCCGTGAGTCAGATATTTTTCTATACAGCTTTTACAGGAACAAACCTAAATGCAGCAATGCAGGGAAGTCACCTTCAAGGAGGTAACAGGGTGAAAAGCTGTGAGTCTTGTGATTCCCACCCTCCTTCTATTAAAAGCAGCATTTTAGTAATGGCAAGACAAACAGGAACATTCCTCTAGAGAGAATTTTCTAGTGTTATGTTGTCCTAGTGTTGTTCTAGTGTTGTGTTTTTTAACCTCTCCAGTCCTTTGGAGAAATTGCAATTTGGAGTTAGGTTTTATAAAAGCCCACAGCCCTCATGGAAACAGACTAATGATATTTCTTATCTGTAGATAGCCTGAGTCTGGGCATAATTCATAACTTTAGTTGCAGCTCCTCTGCTTGGGGAAGGCTACTGGAAAAGATATTACCAACCTCACAGCAAACTTCTCTGTTCATTAGAACTGAGTTTCAGAAATCAGGCTTATGATTCCTCCCCTCAGTCTCAGATAGAGGGGAGCTTTCCCCGGAGGGGACAGTAGATTGAAACTGCTTTGGAATCTCCCTCCAGGAAAGAAGAGTGTGTGCTCCTTTCTGGAGGAAAGTTACAAGTTACAAGTTACCCTTCTCCTATCAATCTTGCTCCCCCACACCACTCAGTTGCTCTGGTCGCCCCCTTTATTTACAGCTTGTCAGCTTTCCTGATTCCAGGTATCATTTCCTTGATAAACATTCATTATGTGCCATGACTTCTGTTCTCCATCTTACAAGCACCATATAAAAAGGCTTTTTCCTTGGGCTGCAGACACTACAGTAGTTTTCAAGTTCACTAGTCCCTCTACAAGAGAACATTTGTCTGCAGAATTGGCCCTACAGATGGGCAAACTAGGAACTCACCTGAGGAGCCCAATTTTGGAGGAAAGGAATGGCTCACAGAAGCTGCTGCGTGCTGAGCACTTGCTGTCAGTGTTTCTTCTGTTCAAATGAATCACCACTGGGCATTGTGACTAGAGGAGGAGTAGAGACTGACAGGTTTTGAGTCTTGGCTAAAACATTCTGAGCTCATCTTCCCCCTCCAGGATGCGGGAAGCGTGACTTGGCCCTTGAGCCCAGCAGCTTTGTCACATGCCATTGAAGGAAGCACACGGTGCCGGGCAGCTGCAGGCAGCTCAAGCAAAGGTTGTAGCCATACAGCTATGGGACAAGTAGGAAAGGGAGAGGAATCAAGCCTCTAAACCACAGGGCAGGCCCCATTTATCTGACAGGGCAAATGTGGGATCTTGCTCAGCACTGGTGCTGAGAAGATGCAGTGGGATGCCCCAGTGGGATGCTCTCTCCTCTCTGAGCACACTGGCAGCTCGATCTGCCTTGTTTCTGACCTGAAGCACATCTGCTAACCCACCACATTGCCAACTCCATGTGTTGACCTGAGGAGGTTTGATGAGAAGGACTGATTTCAGGAATAGATGGCCTGTGTGGCTGATTTATTTCTGCTGAAGCAGACTACCAGATCCTCTGAAGCTGTCTCAATTACCTCTATGTAAAGGCTGTTATTCTTCTCCTACAAGTAGTAGTCATGTTTGAGTGGCCCGATTTGTGCAGATTTGGCCTGCCTTGTCCACTTAAAAGACTATTAATCACCACTCCAGTTTATAAATCAAGGAGGCCAAGTTGCTGAGAGCAATTGAGAGGCTGAGGCTCCGCAGAAGCACTTAGCCAATTCCCAGACCCAGGCTTAGCATTTCTTTCTCCCCGCCTTTAGTCGTCAGACAATTCATCATCCTTCTCCCATTGAGGCAGAATGAGCCTGACAGAAGAATGCCTGAAAGCTAATCAATATGATCAACTTCAGGGAGAGAGCACATCAAAAAAATTTTTTTTGGTTTCTAAGTCTTTTAAATAAACACAACCTATTTGCTTTAAGATTTGGTAGTTTGAATTTATGGAAGACAAAACCAAAAGACAAAGTGCAAACAAAAAAAAGATGCAGCAACAGGGGAAAAACATGCCACAGACACCCTTTTTGCAGTAGCTATCTATGAAGAATAAAATGTCAAGCAAGGAATAGGACTATTATGATTGTGGATTATCAGTTTTGGGTACTACAGTCACACAAGATCGCTTTTCTTTTGCAGCAGTGTCAAGTGCAATTGGCAGGCCAGAAGTCACAAGGAGGTCTGCTTCCACTAAATAAACATCAGCCTGTTCTGTGCTTGCATGTGGACTAATG
The DNA here is from genome assembly GCA_013397915.1 of Daphoenositta chrysoptera. NCBI lineage: Eukaryota > Metazoa > Chordata > Aves > Passeriformes > Daphoenositta > Daphoenositta chrysoptera. The sequence goes on from VZRO01006629.1 coordinate 472,888, forward strand.
AGGTTATGATAGAAAATGGATCTGCTCTGTAATAAGGCAGAGTGAGGGAACTTGAACAGGAGGTTTATTTTCCTATTCTGTGATAAGTTGCTTTTACATATTTCCAGCACAGCCTTTTTTTGGAAAGAGAGAAAACATAAATTGTTCATTGTACAGAGGAAAGCATGAGTGACAACTGTAAGTGGAATAGACAGTTTCCATTACCCCCTCACACTTGCTGAAGAATAATTTGCAAAGGCTGGGTAAATTGTGTTTTAAGAAGTGTAATGACGTGTAATAATTTCCTGTCAGCATGTCAGTTACAAGCAGAGTGAGTTTGATAATTTTGGGATAGGAGATAGAAAGAATTGAGGATGGGGGGAGGGAAGACAGAGAGAAGAAATGGGAAGGTCTTTTAGGATCGCTGGCTTCAGAAACTAATGAAAGCATAATTGTAAAAAAAAAACAGGTGGAGTGCTAGATAAAAGCAAGAGCTGTGCAGCAACCCGCCCAGATACTAATTCCCATTTGCTTTCCCATTAATCTTGCATAAAGATTCCAGGTCACAGGTCCAGCTACAGGGAGTATTAAGCAATTTAGTAGGATGGGAAATGGCTCAGAAATCAGAAAATGGATGATCAGAAAATTTCCTTTTCTTGTCCTGCAAAAGGCATCTGTAGCATAATGCGGAAAAATGTTTCTGCTCTCAGTCTCTCTGAGAAAGGGAAAAAAACCCAAACAAATATGGAAAGAAAAAAAAAAAAAAAAAAAAAGAAGGGGTTGGGATGTATTTGACTGCCTACTTGTCTTTGAGAATGCACAGTGTGGTAGAGATCAGTAAATGCCACAGCTTATAGATCAACCTAAGATGAATGAGCCAGTTATTTTCACACTGTTTCACTCCTTCTTCTCATTTTTATCTTAAAGACAATATTGTCTGAGATTTATTATTTATTAATTTTGTTATTTTATCATGCTGGCACTTCCATCAGGAGAATAATATTTACTTTCATCCAGACATGGTTGAATCAAATTTCCACACTCCATTATACATATATGCACCTAGAGTTAGTCTGCTGACCTCATGATACTTATTACTGATTTGTATTGTTGCAAAAGTAAAGGAAATTTGACCCTCAACATGCAGATCTTATATTGTCCACCCCACCTTCTTGACAGACCATGATTTCCTTTTCAGTACATATGGTTTTCCAGAACCATCTTTTAAACTTACACAGGACTGTTTCTACCTTTTCTTCATTTTTGGTGGTGGCTCACCCAATCCACCAAAATAGACATTTTTCTTAGAGAGGCTACTTTAGTATTTAATATAACAATTGAAAGCATTTTCCTAACAATCTATTTATCTTCTAATTGCTGTCTTAATGGTGCTCTTGCACAACTTCCACTCCCCACTGAAATTTAAGCTTTTAGAGGATAGAGTACTTTCAGCCTTAAGTATGCCTTAGAAAGAAGTCTTCCTTATATCAAATGTTGAATTCACTGGTGAAAATAGAACATTTATCTCTGGATATGCAGCAAGGTAAGTGAGTCATTTCTTTTAATGTATGCCACTTTGTAAAACAGATATTAAAATGCTCTGGGTTTGGTAGTTTTGTTTTGGGTGGTTTGGGTTTTTTCTCCATAAAATATTAATTTGGAGGTTTTTGCTTCCAAATAGGTTTGAATGGAAATTTCACATCAATTTCTGGGTTTTTTTATTTTCTAATGTTTAAGAAGATGTAGAGGTAGTCACATCTTGTGGGACTGAGTATGGAACCACTCAGCACATTTGCATGCTGAATTAGAGAAAGAACCTGACATACCTTAATTGTGTGGTGGTGCATTTGTCACCACTAATTTTGAAACTGATTGCATTGGAATAGTTAGGTTACAAATGCAAACACATGCCAGACACCTGGAAGAGTGTGATAAGTGTTATTTGTCTTCAAGGTGTGCCACTGAAGTAGTCTCCTCAGACTGTGGCTTTCCTTTCCCTTACTAATACTCAATGAGCATCATCTTAAAAAAAACCAAAAAAACAAACAAACAACCAGAGAAAGCTGTTTTAAATAAAGTTATAAAACAACATAGACACAAAATAATTATCATTGTCATTATTTTACACATCATACCAGATGAAAACATATTACAAATGTGACAGCACAAGTAATAGTTCTCAAGAGGTCATTTCAATGAAGAACAGCTTTACATGAGTGTTTTTCTGTGAAAATCTTCAAGACTCATCATTTCATGTCCAATCCCACAGAATTCTATCAATAACCATTTGGTTACTTGACCCAAGTTTCCTTTAAGATGGCGCAATGCAAAGCTATATGTACTGTTGTTAGGCATAAGTCATGGAAGTTAAACCTCCAGAAGGAGACATCATATTCTACTGAGGAACAACTCCAAGAAACATTTTGGGATCTGGATTGGGAAGCAACCAAACATCAACTACCAGTAAAATGTAATGGTAAACAACATATAAATGGGTAGAGGGGTGGGGGAATGCATGCATGCCCAAACAGAGGACACCTAAAGGAGCCAGGAGTTTGTTTTACTTCTGTGAAGAGCTTCACCAAAGTGGTGCTGAATCACTGCAAATTGTCTTCATGTCTCTCCTTTAGGAAGGATGTTGAAGATACTGTGAGGTTACAGAAAGTAATGATAGAAATGATCCATATGCTGAATAAACTGCCATGTGGTAAAACATTAAAGGAAATCAAGCGGTTTGGCTTATCAGAAGAAAGACGAAAAAATAAAAGATCAAGGTGGCTTAATTATAGTTGTATAAGTACTGTGCACTGAAGTGGCTTCTCATCTACTAAAGAAAGCATAAAAAGAATCAACAGTCATAAGCTAAAGAAGACAGATAAATTCATATTTAGTACTAAGTTATGCTTTTATAGCAACACTAACTACCAAGGGAAGTGGTGGATTCTCCACAACTTAATATATCCAAAGCATGGTCTGGAAGTCTGCCTGGAAGATATGCTTTCGTCAAACATAAATCACTGAGCTCAGGAAATAAATCTATACGATCTAATGGTTTTTTCTAGCCCTTAGATCCCATGTATTTATAAAATATGGTATAGATTAAAATTTAACTAATAGCTTTGAGACTTTCTATGGTTTCTGTTAAATTATTGTCTGTTTTTAAATACTTAGTGGGTATCATGGCCTGTCTCTGTTTTCCCTAAGAGGCTGGGGTCAATCCAGAAGTATTTCTCTTTACTTTAGAGAATAATTTTAAAGGCAGCTAAAGCCATACTATGCACAGATGGTCATACTGGACTGAAGAGCCATCCAGAAAAAAATGTATGTTTCATATTAGGATATGTCCCTAAGCTGCACGAAAAAAGAGTTTGAAGCAAGGGTATGTGTTTTGAAGTTTATGTTCTTCCATAGGTTACAGAATTTATTTCAGACAAGGGCAAGAAAATTTCCAAAGGTTATTTTTAATTCCTGTGCTTCTTTATCTAGAACTTTCTGAAAAATAATTCTTCAAGAGTGTTTTCTTTCTTTTACAAAGAGCTATCAGTGGACCTCCCTTTAATCAATATGGAGATAAACAAACCAATACTTAAATGTCTCCTGTCTCCACTGCTGTAATATGTAATCATGAATTAAAAGGTTTGGAAAATTGCACCTTCATGTCTCCAAAGTGGCTATCATTTTCAATTAGGACAATAATATACATTATTAAATATTCTTAAAGGAAAACTAAGTATTAATGTGATCCCTGAAAAATCATTATTTCAATCTAAGAGATATAAGGAACCAAAATACAAATACAAATCCCAGATAATTGGAGAAACTAGCAAATTATTAGTATCTTCTGTAATTCCTCAATTTCCCTCTTTTTAATATTGCTATTGTTACTGCTGTGGTTCTCATTAAGTTTGTGACTATAATTAGAATTTGCCATGTGACAGGCATTCTTCAGATAGAAAGGAAGGTGTAGATTCTGTTTGGAAGTGCATATTAATAATCATTGTGTTTCATATTGTTTCCATTTTTAAGAATATCGAAACAATGAAACTTTAAAATGTTTTCACTTATATGTGGTGGAAGTAATCACTGTTGGCAAAAGAGAGATCAAACACAGACTAGGCTTACAAATCTTTCTTTCCCATAAAGATCAGTTCTGCCACACATGGAAATAGGAGCATGCATTCTTGTCAGATACGCTGATCTTTGCCTTTGTTACGGAGTGAGCTCGGACACATGGTGTGCACTGGTCTGTGAATTGCCCTGGACTGACAGGAAACTGAGCAGATGCTCATCAGGACTGTTACAGATTCTTTCACCCTCTCTTGGTGGCTTGAGGCATGACCATATTCCAAGCCAGGGTCTCTCCCTCCACAAAGAGGTTTTGAGTGAGGGAGGTTTAACCCACTGAAGGAACTGCTTTGTCCCAGAGGCACAGGTCAACTGGCAGTGGAGCTGGAGCTTTAGAATTCCAGACCCTCTGCTTTGAGGGTTTATACCTTCCTTCCAGCACCACTATATCTTCCACAGCTACAGCAATCTGAAAATTATCATTCTTCTTTAGATGGAAATCAACTTGGACAAACAGTCTGTCAGAAAGATGGAGTGACTGAAGTCTGCTCCATGTCTCTAAAGGTATTTTGCTCCTGTATAGTCCTCAGTACTGTATTTCTCCATGTCATGTGGACCTTCACTCACCTGACAGTGTTCACATGGCCCCCACATCAACCCTACAACTGTTGAAATGGTGGCATCTTGACTACATCAGTAGCTACCCTACTGATTTTGCAACACCCATTTTGTTCAAGTCTCGGAGTCTGACAAAGGGAATAGATCAATTATTCTTCAGAATACACCGTCCTCCAAAAAATCAGAATCCCAGCTGATGACATAAGGAACTATAAATGCTCTCTATACCCTGAATCACATAGCCATTTCAAACAGTTGAGGACAACAGCTGCTTTATAACAAGTTCCAAAACTCCTGCACGGTCAAGGTGAAAGGTTAATTCAGGTGGACAAATGAATCACACGGGACAGACCTCTGAGACAGATCCACCTGACCTTAGATAGGAGGGTTAGTGAAGTCTACTGAGCCGTGACCATTCTGCATAAGGGTGATGACTAGCCATATCACAGCATCACAGTCAGAGTTGGAAGGGACCTCTAGAGGGGATGATCTCACTCCAGTCCTCTGCTAAAGCAGGTTCATCCAGAGCAGGTTGCACAGTATCACATCCAGGCACATTTTGAATATTTCCAGAGAAAGAGTCTCAGCAACCTTTATGGACAGCCCCACACTCTTCTGCCATGCCTTTGAGCAGCTTGATAATCTAGATGAAGCTTCAGTTATACAAGAGCCAAATGTTATAAAATAAAATGCAGACAATTTTGGCTATATTGGTCTAATGGAGGCCATGTTTCCATGTGCAGTGCACTTCCATTCAGTATGCTTTAACTAAAAGCTCCTTGCAGTAAGCTATAGGAAAGCAGTAAAGCTAGAATCAAGCTCTGCTCCCCGGAGGTGCCTGTAACAGCAAGGAGTGTGACAGTGGCACTATAAAACAGCACTAACTTCACACGGTACCCCCTGAATCCTGGCCAGCTTCCTGAAAGGAGTCTACCCCAACACCAAAGTGTGCAGCCGTGGGCAAAAGAGTAGGTTAGACTCACCGCTGGATATATCCACATAGAAAGAGAAATTTGAAAATGCTTTTAGCCTCCTCTGCTGTGCAGTTGCTGCACTCTGTGCTGTTGTGTGGGATTTTCTGACTGAGTGCCAGCATGGTGTGGCACTGGGACCGCTCTGACCATTGCAGGACGTCTCAGCTGATGTGCAACCACTTGCACCCAAGTTCCCCCCTCAGATGATTGCAAATTCAGAAACTGCTGGTCTCATTTGGCCTTAGTATCCAAGGCCAGTTCTGTTTAAGCTTCCCACAGCTGCATTATTTCTGTTTTATAGATGCTGTGTAAAGCTAGACTTTTACTCAGAATTTCAGAGACTATGCAAAGAGTATGATGAAATCCTGAGCTGCAGGCACTCTGGCCATGTTACAAGTATAAAAATGGTTTCTAAATGCAGTTAAAATTATGAAAGCTCTATTATTCATGATGACACTGATTATCTGCCCCCATACCTCACTGACAAATTCAGCCAGTGCTTTTAGATGAGATATCATACTTTGTCCACAGACAGCCCTAGAGGTAGGAATTAATTATTAAATACTGGTTGATGATAATTACATGATAACTTTATTGACCAAAATCGGAAAGGAATGTGTGATGTGTTCTAAATCTTCTCTATAAAATGAATCCTCTGAGAAAAGAGAATGTCTGTTCTGAAACAAAAAATTAGCTCTTGTATAAACCATCTTTAGAAACCCCTTTGTCAAAAACACTAGCATCATGCTCTTAAAGCATAAAATGGGAGAACACATTTTAATCCAAATGTTTTCCTTGTCAGCACTAAATGAAATCTAGATAATAAAGAAGAACAGTAATTCAAATCTAAGGATGACATACAAAGTGTGTTTCCCTGCATAAATTCATATTTAAATTTAGTTTTGTATATTCTTGCGTCTTTCAATAGTCACCTTTTCAGAAAAGGCATCTGAGTTAAGAGTCTTCAAACTGAATGATCTTAAATGAAGCTTCCAAAAATCAGATAAACCTTACAAAAAAAAGAAAAAAAGCTTTTTCATTATATTACATTGCATTATTATTCCTTACAACGGAAGTCAGTAATAATTTTAATGCTACTGATTTTTTTTCTGTAATTTTAGAAGAAAAAGTGTTTCATGAAGTACTGCTACTACTTTTCTGATTCTTTTTGGATATCATTGCAATAATAGAATTTCCATCTTCAAGGGGGAATGTAAAGAGAATTTAGGTGAAAAATAACAGGTTTGATAGCTGTATGTTGCCTATTTCAGAATATTTTAATTTATAACCAGGGACTACTACTTGCACTTAACAGTATTTTACATATATACAGAAGTAAATAAAGAGATAGGAGGTATGGCAGGAATAAAAATCCACAAAAGTAGAGGAATGTTTGTGACAGAAGTATGAGAAATTAATTTTAACATGCATATCAAAAGTCAGATTTGTAACAGAAAAACAAGGGGTCTCAGAACCCCAGAAAAATGCTTCCCTAGCATTTGAACAAAACTTCAATTGTAGCATCATCCAAAGTGGTAAATTGTCCCAAAGGATGGGCCTAGAGACTGAAATTAAAATCATGTGGATCTAAAACTTTATGAATTTGAATATTTGAATATTTGAAAATTTATGAATATGAAATTCAATGCAAGTGACATTTAAAGGCAGCGCTAAACAATCTAGTCTAGTGCTTTCCTAAACCTTGGCAGTCAGTGTGGCTCAGTCCCTGTTCAACTGCAGATCCCAATAATCCTCACTGCATAACCCTAACTCTGTGCCCAGATTCAAGCTGAGCACAAGACAAGCATTTCCTTCCAAGAGGAAACTCAGTTGGGTTGAGAGGACAATTTGCAATGGGATACACGCCTTACAGATGGTCTTGGGGCACACAGTGTCATCCATGATGCCTACTGAATCCACACAAACTGGTTCCAGTTGGGGGAAAAGGCATCCCTGTCCAGCTGGCCTAGAAGTCAGAACTTAGCCCTGACAGGGGTCACATGACTGTATAGATATATCTTTGTCTTAATTTTGGATTGATAACCCCAAGCACAAATGTAAGGAACTCAGTAACTCCTTTTCTACCTGTTCTTTAGGAGATGACAAAAATCACATGCCTTAATGTGGGAGATATTGGAAGAAGGTTGTGGGGGATGCAGAATAAGGGCTGTCTATTTTTATTCTGGAAGTGGGCCATCCATCCATTTCTCCAGGATAGTAATGCTTACTACAAATGTAATCACTGTAACTGAATCATTATGTTGCCTGGATTTTTCTTTTCTCTCCTACTGCCTTGTTCAATACTCTGCCCTTGACAGTACATCTTTCCAAAGTCTGTTTCACTGAATAGTCTTTAGACAGTTCTGGTACTTTTTAAATACCAGATTGAAAGTCAAGTCAGATAACAGATAGAAATCATATATAATGGCAAGAGAACAGAATTAGTGGAAGCTTTATAACAAAAACGGTATTTAGAAGAGAAATGATTAATCAGTATTGGTTGGAATCTCCTGTAATGATGAATAATTCAATATATAACTGGTAAGAGTATCACTAACCTCTATCCCTATACATTTGGTTCATCTGAGAAAATCACTATGTAAATAGAAAGAGCACAGAAGCACTCCAAGGCCTCTGTAACAATGGGAAATTCTTTATTTAAATGATGGAATTAACATCAGCCTGAGGCTTTCCTGTGAATTTCTGATGCAAAGCTGCAATTTGCATATCTGTGAGTGTGTATGATATAGATTATCACATGTAAATAAAGATCTGCAGAGCTCTCTGAATTTTTCCTATACAGATCTATGACTAAGTAATAATGTACTGCCTATTTTGGATTTCTCTCTGCGTAAAGAAGCATTAACTGCTGAGCATACAAGAGTAATTTAAATTAGTGGTGTGTAATATATGGGTGGGCAGCAGTCTCTTCACAGCAGCCCTGTAGTGCTTCTGTGCAGGAGCAGCAACAGCCCAATCTAAACTGAGAGGTTGGCCCCAAGTATCTCCCTTCCCTGATTTCCCCTATCCCTGAAATTACCTGGTAGTCCTGTGGGGTGAGGTGGAGGACAGCTGTGCCTGTAGTGTTGCCTCCCTGAAACTCTAAGCAACAGCAGTAACCTGGCCAAGTTCAGCTGCATGTGCGGCAGCAAAGGAACCATCCCAAAAAGCCTGTGAACTAACCCACAAGCAGCATCCCAGCCCTCCCAGTGACTGGCAGCAAAGGAACCATCCCAAAAAGCCTGTGAACTAACCCACAAGCAGCATCCCAGCCCTCACAGTGACTGGCAGCAAAGGAACCATCCCAAAAAGCCTGTGAACTAACCCACAAGCAGCATCCCAGCCCTCACAGTGACTGACAGTAAAGGAACCATCCCAAAAAGCCTGTGAACTAACCCACAAGCAGCATCCCAGCCCTCACAGTGACTGGCAGTAAAGGAACCATCCCAAAAAGCCTGTGAACTAACCCACAAGCAGCATCCCAGCCCTCACAGTGACTGACAGTAAAGGAACCATCCCAAAAAGCCTGTGAACTAACCCACAAGCAGCATCCCAGCCCTCCCAGTGACTGGCAACACATGTCACCATCACCTGCACCCTGCCTAAGGCGAGGGGAGAAGAGAGCCATCAAAGCCAGGTAACTAGCTCCACCTCTGACAGGGGATCCCCCAAAGATAGGGGTAGGGGTCCTTTTGCTCCTTTGGCATCATATGACAAATGCAACAGGACAAGGCAGGGAACAGCCTCAAAGTACAGACCATATAAACCTGGAGCATGCACTAGCAACTGACTTTGATCATTTAGCTGGAGTGGCAACATTACACTAGTGAGGAATTAACACCAAGGTGGAAGAGAGGGATATGTGGGAGAGAGTCTTGATCCTTAATCCACTCCCGCCTAGGATTTGAACTGCTGGTAACATCTGCATCCCCTCTAGTAAGTTTTCCAGATATCCATGTTCCCCTTTGTTTATGTGGTGCCTCACTCTGCTCACCTAATCCTGCAATAACAGGAGTCATTATACAAATGTGAGGATATAGCACAGATGGCAACATAATCTATCATTTCTTCCTGTAACTATGATGTTGTAAGACATTCATGAGGGCAGATCTGAAAAGAGAACCTTGACATATAAAGGAGCAGCACCATGCTCCCTTTGCCCATCTTTGAAAGTAAACACAAGGAGTGTGACAATTTCAAAAATTGTGCTGCATATTGGTGTCACTGTTCATAAACTTGAACTGTTTGACTTGCTTATAGTCCATCCATTGGTCTGTGAACTGCCACCAGTTTAAATAACTTTTTTTTTTCAGAAATTAGAATTCTAGGCTAGCTGAAGGATTTTCTATTGAAAAATTTGAACACCTGGAAGTGAATTTGGATTTCATATTGGATTTCGAAGCGGATTTGGATTTTGCAGTTACATATTCAGGGATAATACTTTGACTAACAAAATACAAACTTTTCAGGAAAGAATGCAGAAATACAGTGTGTTTAAAACCTCACTCGTGATATGGATGGACTAGTTTTATGCCAGCAAGGTAAGGTGTTCACTGAGAAGCAACTTACTTGAAGAAGATAACTAAAGATAAAACTTTTTTCATAAAAATCTATAGCAAGGATCCTTACAGAGGACAGCAAAAGGAGTAAAAGACACCAGGATCACATGACATTCATACAAGAGCCTTAAAGGAAGTCAGGTATTATGTGAACTACTACTGGTGACACGTAGACTATTACTTGGAGAATTTTGTAGGAATACCCTCACTTTTATGTATGTGGTAGAGAACTAAAAGCAGGGTGCATTGGCAAATTGCTTAAACCTCCAATGAAACCTGCTGCTAAAACTAGAGATGGGTTTGATGTAGCTTTAGTAAGAAACTCATGCCCTAAAGATCTGCTTGAAGCTGTTGAAGGTATGAGCAAATGTATGAGTAAGCTAGAACAAAATGATATAATGTACTTGTATTTCTAGAGGTCTCACCCAGATTTCCTTACTATTGCCTTCTAAAGAAAGCAAACTGTTTCTGAATAAAATGGAAGATCTAGGGGTATACAAAGATAGAAAACAGTATGAAAGGAAGGTTACCAGGGTGTGCCATGAGACTCTACACTGGTATCTATGCCCTTCAGCATACTGCAAAAAAATGTTGAAAAAAAGGAAAATACCAAGATGACAAAGTTTGCTGAGACAGAAAGTTATTTACAGTAGTCAGAACCAACACTGTGTAAAAAGCAGGTCAGGGGAACATGCAGCTTAGTGACTGATCACATGACAGAATGTCATTAGAGATGCAATGCCAACACAAGGAAAAGGAAGGCATACACAAAAAATGTTCTTTGCACAGTTTTGGACTCTCTGTTATCTACTACCCCTTGCGAAGAGAGCAGAGAGCAGCTCACTGTTCTGTAGCAGGCAAAAAAAGCAAAAACATTATTAGGAAGGAAAAACAGTAAACCAAAGTAAACTCATTATGCTACCATTATTTTTTTATTACTTCGTACCCTGAATACTCATGTGGTTCTAGTTGTCTTGTTTCACAAACTGACCTTACCCCAAAACACTCCAAACAGTAAATTACAAAAAAAAATGTAGAAAGAGGAAAAAATCCAAAAGGGTGTGCGATAATACAGGGAAAGACAAACAACTGGACTACAAAGGATTTTTGGCCTGCAAAATAACTTGCTGAAGAAGGATGTAATGAAGATAAGTAAAATAATAACTGTTCTTGACAAGGCAATTAGGAAACCATGGTTCATTTTTACTCCTGACAAAAGAACTAGGAATAGCAAAAATAATAATCACCTTGAAAGTCTGAAACAAACAGAGTATTTTTTTTAATACAATGCACAACTAATACTAGAAGTTAATGGAAGATGAATTTATTAAACCCAACATCTGTAACACCTGATTTTCTGGATGTGATACATGGATCATAAATTAGTTAAATCACTAAATCCTAAAAAATCATAGGTTAACTTAAGGGGATTATCACTATATGTTTTTCTTCTCCTTAATGCAAGCTCCATTTATTTTTCCACTGCCCAAGAGAGGTTAGACAGATCTTTGACTGGACCCAGATGTCATGGATCACCAAAAATGACCAACACCTTACACTGGTAACCACATCACCCCCTTGCTCTTGCCTTGAACTTGGTGCTGAAGTTCATGCTGAACTGCTCACAGGGCTGCTGCTAGCCACAAAAGCCTGTCAAAGTACATCGTAAAGGAAGTAGAGACTCACAGCAATTCTCATTATGTCTTTTTCTTCCCACAGACTTTTCCACACATTGTGTACTAGCAAAATAGAAGACCTAACTGCTTCCGTTTTCACCTGAATACTACAGTATATTTTGAAATTCTAAAAAAAAGTTGCAAGTACATTCAAACAAGTGTAAACAAGGAAAGCAGTGTAGATTTGCAGTGAGTTAAGGGGCCGTGGTCACATATATTAGCACTACTCAAATGCACAGCTTTGCAGTACCTCACCTGGGCTTCCAGACTGTGAATGTATCCATGGAGAATGGAGACACAGGAAGGAGTACTGGAATGAGCAACAGATGAAAAGGAAAAGTTAAAGGCTTAGTTTCAAGGCTTCATTTCTTGATAAAGTTGCTGGGAGGTCAGCCAAAAGAAATGAAAGAAAAGAAATAAGCAGCAAGCCAGAGGAGGTTCCTATTTGGTAAAGAGGAAATGTGTCAATACAAGGGTTTGGAGGTGACTGTGTAGAAGCAGAAGTGTAAGTGAAATAGCCTATTTTGATGTGACAGCATTCTTGCTAGATTTAAGGCAATAAGTGAAGTGTTGGTAGAAGGTTTCTAATAAGCAATTTAAGAAGTCCCAAGTGCCTGAACAAAAGCTGTGTAATGAAGGGCATCAAGGGGATTCAAAGATGTTAAACAGGAAGGAAAACAAGCAGCAATATATATAGGAAGAGGTAATGAGAAGGGAGAAGTAGAAGGAGCATTTGAACACAACAGTTTTAGGTTTTAGTTTTCTAGGCTACACCTTTTGCCACCTATAGCAGTGAAGGCAGACCAGAGCAGAACAGAGTAACTCTGGAGTCACCAAAAGAAAATTAAGGCAGAGGGGAAAAAAAAGACTGAGTACAATTAGAAGAAAAGAGGGATTAGGTATAGTATTTTTTTTATTTTGAAGCTTTGGGTATTTCTATTAAGAAAAAGATGTTACTGAGGAAGCCAGAAATTACTTTTACCAAGGCTTGATGGTGTTGCTAAAAGCTGCCAGAACTAGGAAGCTGAGGAAAGTTAAGGATATGAAAGCTGGGGTAGCAGCTGAAAACATCCATAGTGTGAGGTAAAATCACATAATGATTGAAACTCCTCTATCAGGAGTTTCTAGAGGGCAGAGAGATATATAATTCCATGCTAGAGGACAGAAATAGCCAGAGTACTAAATAACACAGCACATAAGGAGATTAATGAGGCAAATATTTTTAACAGGTTTGCGTTAGTAATTGAAACCTTGCAAAAGATTGCACCCAAGAAACAAATTTATTTGAAGTCATCCTTGTTTCATCTTCTAATTTTATGCAAGGACCGGAAATTATGCATTTGTGCAATGCCCAATAAAGTTTTTTATATATATTAACTTAGAGATAAAAAATGAAGAGGTTTTTCTGTCTGAAGTTTGTGAAGCAGCTGTTTACAGTGCGTTCTGAGGTTGAGAGGTTTCCTGGTATAAATCAAAGCCGGTCACATGCTATGTGGTATTTCCACTGTGTCCTTGATTATCTAAGAGCACAGCAAGTAATCAAGAGTATCTTTCCAGCTCAGCAGAGCTATTTCCACTGACTTTCTCTGAAAAAGAGGCTCCACTTCAGCTGAAGTATCTGCTGTAGCTGGAAAAATTGAAGGCTTTCTATTTTCCCCTAGGGGCTATGTGGCTTGTGTCCATCACTAACCTAGCACATTATTAGCTACAGAAGTATTTACCAGTTATGGGAACCTGCTTTTCTTCTTCCTCTTCACTTACAAAACGCTGGGGTTTATATGACTGTTCACAGATGGAATTCACACCACCTTCCCCGTTAAAACCCCTTTGCAAACACACGCCACTGTCAAGCGCCGGTGGGCGCGGCTGCCAGTGCTGCTGGAAGCGTCGGCTCCGCAAGGAGCGGGGCGGCACCTGAGGAGCAGCAGCTCTGGGCTGGTGGAGCGCGGCTCTGCTGCTGCTGCTGCGGCTTTCCCTGCCCAGACAGCGCTTGCTCGGCTCACAAGGGATGAGGCGCCTCCTTGCCACCACCACACACTGGCTCCACAAAGGGGTCTCTTTCCTTAGTCCCAAGTTTCTCCTGGAGGATCAGACTGGCGTCATTTGAAGTCCTTATCCTTCCTTCCCAGTCTTGCCTGTTCTAGCATACCCAGGATACCTGTGCCTTTATCTCCTCTGGCATCTTCTCTGTTGAAAGTGAAAAAGGCACCCAACACCAGGCTCCAAACATCCAGAACTAACTGCCTAACCATCTTTAAGCATCAAACATCCAGCCTGGAAATGTCTAACCACTAGAAACACAGAGCAGTTGCAAAACATTCCCAGAAACCTTTTCCTATGCCCTTATTTTCCAACACTCAGGAGTGCTAACTCTCCAGTCATACTGAATTCCACCTCTTAATTTCCCCCAGGTATTGAGAAAGGCATGTATTAGAAAATTTCAGTTTATACGCAGCATCAGAAATACAGTTATTTGAAGTTTTGCATAGATCAATTTTTCATTTCAGGAAGAAGCATTACATGGGATAGTACCTCCCAATATTTAAAAAACAAAGAAAAAAAAAGAAACAAATTAAATTTTCCCATGAAAGCTACTTAATATAAAGAGTGCCATCTGCTGGCACTATTGAAGTGAGCCATTGTTCATAGGCATCGAGGTTCAATAAAGTTTTGCTATGCCCTGGTAAGGGCACATTTCAACTCTAAGCTGTTTCACACTTTCAGTTTTATTTATTCATGGTATTGCCTTCATGGGATAAAAGGGCAGTCAAGCACAGTGGTGTAGACAGCTCTTCTGTGAACATGGGGAAAAAAAGCATCGTCTGTTAATTCACATTTTTATATTCAAAGTGTGTCTTTGTTATTTTGGGATTTCTGCGTCTATTTCGCTTTCTTAATCATTAATAGATTTTTGAAACAATCATTTTGGAGAACACAAAAATTAAAAATATAAGAGATTTTCTAAAACGCAGTGGGTGAGACTTTCAAAAGTACCTACTTTCTACTTCGCCCTGTGCCAAATGTATTTGTACAATTGTCAAACAGTTTCAAAAATTCAACTTCCAGGTCTCAAGTCGAGAAGCACATTATTGATAAAATACTACTGTATACCTGCTTGGTCACATGAACTTTCTACAATAGTATGTGGATCAAGCCTTCCTGACTCTTAAAATGCTACTTAAATGCCTTTTAGAAATACTGCCTCCTCCATAACCAGGATAAAAAGAATGCTTCCTGCAATGAGATGTTGTCTGTGTCCTAGGTCCTGAGCTGCGCCAATAATGAGCTGAATACTGAGAATAACTAGAAGGGATGAGGATGAAAGGAAAAGGAAGATAATGCACTACCTTGCAAAACACTCTTTTGTCTAAAACCAAAGTTAAAGTAACATTCTCCTTTGCTAGCTCAATGACTGCTTACTGAAGAAGTCTACTTTGCTTTTGAGTGTTACCATTATTTTTAACATTTCTACTTCATGCTGCCCTGGTGAAGTAAAAAAAAAAAATCTTAGAAAGACCACATCCGCTGCGGAGACAACAGACATTTTTATTATTATGAGACAGTGGAGTTCAGTTTCTGATTTCCAGCATGTTCACAGCACAAAGTACTTTATTGTCTTCCCTAAAAAATTTCCATTCAGATCGCAACTCACTCCCACTCCCTCCTCTTACTTCTTTAGAAGCCATTACGTGACAAAGTGTACCAGAACAGTTCCTGAATACTTAAGCTCCTTCCATCTCTCTTTTCTACTGATAACAGCTATTCCATTTTGCTTTTCTTATAATGTTTTTTCACATCTGACTCTCTGACTTCCTCCACTTTGTTGTGCAGTTCCTATGAATGATTGAGGCAGATTCCAGTTAAATCTCACTATCCAAATTAAGCACTCCTATTTTTAACTACCCACTTTGCTATTATCCTCATAGCATTTACTTCCTCTCTACTGTCCATACTCTTATCAGTCAGGTTAGCAAAAAGCCAAGCTGCTTGGCCAGGAACTAAACAGGCAAATATCTCTGCACTGGTGCTTTCACCAGTCTGATGCTACACATTACCTTCCTAAGTATTTGCCCTCTAGGTCTAGAAAATAGAATTCCAGCAAAGTTCTTTGAACATCTTCTCCCATCTAGCACAACTCTTTGAGCTGCTCAAGCTAGTTTCTTATTCTTATAGTCAAATGGTGAACTGACAGTGAAAGGATCCTTCCCCAGCCTGTTTAGAATGACTCTCACATTCTGCCAGCCCCTCACAACATTATGCTTGGACAGACTTCACACAAGACTGTTTTCCATTTCCATCCACTTTGATGGCCAGTCTCTTAATATTTCTTATCCAAAAAGTCATCTTTCAGAGCAGCCTTAGGTTCCTGTGGAAGTCTGGCCTTATTTCTTCCTTCTTGCTTTCTGGTTATCTGTTGTCTTCTCTTCTTCTTCTTCAGCCACTAGCCCCTGCTGTTACCATTTATTCAATCTCTTCTTTCTTGCTGCTCAATATGCTGTCTCTAGAGGTTGCACCTCATCACTCCTTTCACAGAACAAGCTCTTTCCATAGAGCAAGCTTCTTCCACAGATTTTCCTCATATTCTGGTATTTTCCTTTGCCTTGTCTTCATTTTAATATATTTCTAGAGGTCTCCTTTTCATCTGGGGATCTGCCAATCAACCCATCTGCAACTACAGTTATGTTCATGCTCTTTCCTTTCATCTTATCTGTCATATTCAAACACATTTCTGTATTCTACCCTCATTTCTAGCTGCATTTCAGTCTCTCACTCTTTTTTTCTTCCTGAACATTATGAGATGACCCTTCATGCATATGTAAATTCTGTCAGAAACTCACTGAAGGATAACATACACTTACAGCTTCTGCATCTAGTCATCTTCATAGTTTCTGCCATATTTTGGTCTCTTCCACTGGTGCCCAGGTTGCTACATTTTTTTCTTCCTTACCTTAGGTTTAAAATTGAACAAACCATCTGCATACCAGTGTCCTCTCCAAAATTCTTTTACTAGACTCATAGCAGCCTCTAGTTGCTTTGATTCTGACACCTTCTTACCTACATTAGCCCACCACTTCATTTAGGGTTAACTCTGATCAAAGGCCATGATCAAAGACTTCCTCTTTGTGCTTTTTAAACTAAGCCATATGGCTTTGCAACACAGCTTATCTAGTCTTGTTTGAACTGGTTGTGCACTTCCATGCACAGCAATCACTTCCAATCATAGTAAGAAATTCACGTGGATTTTCTGATGCACTTATGCCAAAGCTCACATTACAGTTACCCCAGGCAGAGAAGCTGCCTGGTGCTCTGGAAGTCTGAACCAGAATTTCACAACTCCTAACCCATCCAGCAGTAAACACCTGGAAGAAGGTGGGCATGCTTTGCTTATGGGGTATTAGGTTGGTGGAGTTTCTTCTTTTTCAAAACTAAAACATCAAAACTGAGTTCAAGCACAAACAAATGGACAGGTGCTAATAATTTGAGAAAAACACACTGAGAGTCTAAAACCTCCCTAACGAAGCTGTAGATATTGATAAATACAGGGGAGGACTTAAAACAATATAATGGCCATCTCAGTCCAGGCAGGGTGAGCTACCAATTATAGATGTCCTCTGACATGGCCAGTAATTTTCACTAAATAGTTCACTTGAGTCTAGACGTTACTGGTTCCCCCTTCACCTCTTTTTATTCTCAAAATAAAAATGTGTACCAAAATCTAAATTTGAACTTAACTCTGCAGAGGTAGAAGGCGAAAAAAGTGGATTTTGTTTTACTTTAAAATGCCTAGAAGCATTTCGGCTGCAAGAGAAAAATCCTTTCTGGAAAAAACACACCAGTATTCAAGATGTTACCCAACACTGCAATACATTACAATAATTTACAGGAAGGCCATCTCTGCAGAAAGAACCAGGACTGAGAAGTAGAACTGGAAACACAACCTTTGATGAACTTCAAGTGTTTTTACATCTGAAACTTAGACCCTTAAATCACTGGATCAGAAATCTTCTCATGCTGACTTCAGACCCCATGGTCTTTTCTTAGGGTTTTTTTTTTGTTTGTTTTTTTTGTTTTTTTTTAATCTGGAGACCAAAGTGCTGTATGCCATAGTTCCCTTCCCCTGGAATTTCACTTTACAATAATGTGCATATTATCTTGCTAATCTTTAGAATTCCTATCCTGAAAACATAATATTCAGAAAATACTAATGCATTCATGCAGCTTCCAGAACTCTAATAGCACGAATACTAATGTATTGTACTGTTACAGCTAAAACTTGGACTAAAGAATCAAAATAAAATGTTTATAAATGCCATATATTAGACTGCCTGGTTTGTTATAAGGTAATAAACAGAAAAGCTTGCATCTAGTCATTCGTGGTTGTTAAATAAGATTCTTTGTGACTTGCAAAAAAACTAGAACACAATGAAGAATTATCAGTGCATTCTCCACGGAAGTCATCTACATGTGTTTATTTAATAAACAGAAGATGGCTTTATTATACACATTTGATTTCCATATGCAATCGTCTCCTTATCTGTCACTTGTATCTAAGCAGGGTGCTTTATACAAATCTGAAAATGAAAAATTCAGAGCAGGGCACAGGAAACTCATTTAATGTCGAGTGCAGTCAAAATCAAGATTTCTTTATTTGTAGTAACAACGCTGTTAAATCAGAAAATTACTCTCCTTTTCTGCATGTCCTTCTTCCTTTACAATTCAGTTGTTTGATCATAAATTGTCGAGTGCAATGACTTGTCTCCTCCACTTTCCACACTGGTCGAGACAGATTAAAAACTCCGGCATACCACCAACCAGTCTCAGCATACCATTAGCATATATATGAGATTTGAGACATTTTCTAATATTCTCCAGCAGAACTCATCTGTCAGCCAGGTGATGAATTATAAAAACTCTTAGCTTGTTTAGAAAAGAGGGGGAGAGTGAGAGAGAGAAAGAGAGAGACAGAAGACGAAAACACGATCCCACCTTTCTTTTTCATTTTACCCATCCACCCTTGCAGTTAGTCATACAAATAAACACTAACCTCAATGAAAGAGACATAGTGTGAGACATTTAAATACACGAGCAGGAGAGCACAATTAAAAGCTCATGGAAGTAGATAGAATTATGGAGTGGTCAGTGATCTACATAAATAATTTTTAACACATTTTTTCCACCTCATATTAACAAGGACTCAAGGTACATTACAAAATTCACAGAACTATCATAAGCTGGTAAACCAGCACAAGGACTGTGTAGAAAGTAGTGGAATAATTAAAATGCGGAATTCATGCAATTTAGAGGATTGGGATGTTTTTTGTAATTGTTCGTGAGTTCAACAAGTTTTCATGCACATTCTGAAAATTTTATGTATTCAACTAAAAAAAAAATAGCATTCCCTATTTGCATTTCATTAACCTGTTTCATTTTTTTTCCTGACTAGAAGGTGGACATTGGACAATGATTTGTTGTGACTTAAATGAAGAAACTATGAGCACTAGGAGTAGGAAATAATAAATACATGATGTCACAAATAATGAATACTCTTTCAAATATGTCAGTAGATAATTACAGTTTATGAGTATATTTGAAAACTATCAAATTACTACATGAATGCTTTATATTAAAGAAAGGTTAATGTCTATCATAGTGATTTACACAATCACCAACTCCCAATATGATTTTTAGTATCTAATACTAACTAAAAATAATTTGTATTTCATGTGGACTCTTGGAATTAGAACTGGGAAAATATTACAACATAGATACATACATTTTTCCATAGAAAAAATTCCCAGGGACAAAGCTCTTCACAAGCTCTAGGAAAATTTAGTAAATACTGTTAAAAAAGGGAGATAGGAGATCTTTTAAAATGTAATTTTATTTCATGCCAGCATTTTTAACGTATTAACTTGTGTGATAAAAAAGGGTTTTTTCCATACTTTGAGGGGTGAAAAACTGAGTCAACTTTTTATTTTCAAAATAGCATTTTTGTTTAAAAATTAACCTACTCAGAAAAAAAAAGGAGAAAAATATTTAGAAGATTAAATAAAGCACTTATTTTTCATGAGTTGCACTAAAAAATAGTCATAATACATTCGAAGTATGTTATAGTGCAAGTATGACAAGACAAATTCAATTAGAATTTCACTAGAAACTCTGTTAATGAATGTACAAGTGATACACTGCATATAATAATTCGATTTTACCCAGAAATGCCTTTGAGATTTAGGGCACTACATGTCAAGCTGGCATAAACTACGGAATAAAGACATCGTTATCTTTTGGGTGGGAATGCGTATACAAAAAGTGGCAGATTTATGTTGGTAAACAATTTGATAGAAGGTTGGGATACAATCCTATTAATAATAGTATGGTATTTGTGTTAATATATATGAGATATGTGTCAGAGGATAAAGGTTTTAGCCAGTAGAGTGATGATATCTATGTGTACATGAACTAAGAAATGAATGTTTATAAATTATATGAAGTATAAAAAAGCATGATTAAGGAATAGTTATTTGGAACTGATATTGAACGCCAAGTAATCAATATTTTTCTGCTGAGCTGTAAAGCTTTTGAGAACACAAGTTAGCAGCTAGTGAGCTATTTTTCCAGTTGGAGCATTTGTTCCAAGTTTTAGTGATAAGCAGAGTTATCAAAATCATAATCTGTTTTGGTTTCCATTTGCAGGTGTACACAATATCATTATTAATTCTTGCATTTGGAATGCTGAATTATTTTAAGGAACAGATGTGTAACTGGTCCTTTCTCTACATGACAGTCATTGTCTGGTTGCAATAGATCAGCCTTTTTCAGGCATGTAATTTTGAAAATGATAAAAGAATTTTTAAAAATTTAGATTCAAACCAATACTTCCCCCACCGAATACTTGCATTTACCATCAAAGAAAAGCATCAGCACGTTACTAGACACATTAATAATCATTAATTAATAAACATAAAGATATATATATACAAACTACGCCTCAACAAGAGCATAATAAGAGACACAGCACACAACGGTACTGTATTGCCAGGTTTCACTAAAGTCACAGAAAAGAAAGTATGATGTGGATGTCCAGCTGTTTCTTTGTCCATTTACACTGAATGTATTCAGTGAAATTACCAGCACAAGAAACATTACACTCAGGTACTTCCTCCTGATTTTCATTATGTTTTGGAGCTAAAACTAAGGCCCTTTAAAACTCTGAAAAAAATCTCCTACAACGCTAAAGAAGAGTGTTCTAGGACTAAAAAAGACAGCTTTGGAAATCAAAACAGATGTTCTTGCAAGACTGCAAAGCCAGTGTTGTAGATTTAAATGATCCGGATAAGTTGCATGCTGAAACTTTCAGAGATTTGCCAGCAAAACTTAGCAGTAAAAATCTGGTTAATATTAAAAGCAGAGATGCTTTTTCAACATAATCCTAAATGGATTTGTTGTATCTCATTTTCTTAAGCAGCTTCAGTGAAGAGGTGGAATGAGAAAAAGCAGCATGCTTTTACTGTCTCCACTACAGAAAACGACATGGAAAAAAACCCCAAACCTGTAGGTCTAAATCAAGTCCCAGAAAGCTCCTATTTCTAATTTATTATAATTAGCAATAGAGTACCAAATAAGAATATGGAATCTAGACTGACTTAAATTAACTTTGTAAACTCAGGCCCATCTGCTGGTCAAAGCTGAAACAAAGATCTCACGTTTATGTTCAAGGAAGCTTGAGTCTGGATGTGCACCAGGCGTTAGAGCTGAGGACTTTCTTCTCCTAAAACACCACAAAACTGTCTCTGCAAAACAGAAATTAGATCTTTCTTACAGGGTAGATAATATATACTTAGTAGTTTTTCCTTTAACAAAGTCAAGCAAATGGTTAATTCTTCATTGAGCTCTTCTAGTATTCCCAGCTGTTCAAGGAAAGAAGCGGAGAATAAAGCAGAGGCACTTCCATTGTATGATATAATAAGCAAGATTATTGGCTGAAGAAGTCTTTTATCAATTCAAAATAATGGAGAAAAAAAATCACAGAAATTATGTTATTGGCACATTGATAAATGACATGCCTACTTAACTGGGATCACTGCCAAGGGACAGATCCAGTTTCATGCAGGGTTTCAGTCCCCCTTAACAGCACCAGCAGATAAAGTGGCAAGCAGTTTATTTTGTGGTGCTTGCAGATCTCTCCATATGTGGAACGGTAGGATAAATGTCTTTTAGTCATGCCATTATTGATCATTCTGGCATTAGTCTTACCAAGTCAAAGTCATCTAATATAGATGTTACATATGTTGCAGTTGATTCAAAATTTTTAATTATTTGCCTGGATGCTGCTTAAAATAATTTAAATAATCTCAACATAGTGGAAATTAATATGTCCTAATCAAGATATTTGTTAAATATGGATAGGTACATTTCAAATGCAAAGACAGTGAAAGAGACACATCCATTGCTGCCACAATGCTTTTGCCCCGTGTTAACAACAACCTAGACACACTGGTGTTTTAGCTGAACTTCCCGCTAAAGCCCTGAACCTAAGACCACATTCTAATACTGGGCAGTTTCAATGAATCAGAGGAAACCTTACAAAATGTGGCTCTTTGCCTAGGTATTCTTCTATTTAGGAAGATTATTGATCTGGCTCCTCTCTAAACTATGCCATTTCCCATCTGGAACAACTTAGAGAAGGAAGAATGCATATCTAAGACCAGTTGTCTTTATAAGAAATTTATGATGATGGTGGAAAACAGGAAGGGACTGCATTCGCTGTCAAAATCTCTTTTAAGCCACCTTTTCATAGCAAATTATCAAAAACTAACCATTTCAACAGAACTTGCTAAATCAAATTCTCCTTTCATTATGACCTCTTTCGCTGTTTGGCATTATCTCTTTCATTATATCACCTCTTTCCTTCTTTGGTTTTTTTTTGTTTCCTCTGGCCACTTAATAAACAGACCTTTACACAACAAATGGATCCCCCATCTTCCCCTCCCAGGTGAATACTGTAACCACTAGGCTGTAAAATTTCTCTCTCTCAGACTACTCTACACACAGCAGTACAGTTTTAATAGGAAGGGAGAAAAGTTATTTCAGCTCAGCCCCTCTGCAGGCAGAACTGTAGAAGATTTGAAGTCTTTCAGGAAGCCAGAGGTGGCTTAGACTTCTCAGTAATGTCAGCAGAACTGAATTTCGCCTTCTGAACACTACCACGGGAGTGAGACACCTTTGCCATGGGTAAGGAAAATGCAGGGAGGAGTGGCACCAGACTGAGTAGGACAGCGGACAGCTCACAGATCCTCTCCTGCCTGCACTGCTGTGAGACATCACAGCGTGGACTGGGTGTGAATCCCATGCAGGAGCACAGGCTGCCCCAAACACTCACCCTTTCCGCAGCAGCAACAGCAGCCAACCCAGGGACAGTCGTGTTGCTGCTCTAGAAAACTCCTTGCTTTGCCTGTTTCTGGAGATAGCCCCATCAGCAGTGAAGGGCTTCTCATCCCACCTTCTAATGACCTGAGCATGTTCAGAAACTCCTTTGCTAACTATGAACTTCTCCAGCCAAATGCCAATAAAGTTATTACCTTTCCCTGTGTTTTCAGAAGAGTCTTATCCCAGCAGTCACTATCCAGTACCATCTCCAAACACCTCCTGGAGTCAGATTTTTAAAGGATACAGAATTTCATAGAAGATCTATTTTCCTGCTTTCAGATGGTCTAAACTGCTCTTATTGATCAAGCCTGGGACAATTGTGATTGAGTAAAAGAAGCCAAGATGCCTGGGAGCCAACATTCAGCAGATGAGCCACAGTCTCCGATTTCGATCCACAGGCTCAAATTAATTTTAAGTCTTTCTTCAGGTCCATTCATGTTTGGACAGCACGAAGTTTTATGTAAACCTCATCAATTGCAGTACACACATTAAACAGAAGACCTGTAGCTGGAGGTACAGGTGCGCTTTACACAGCACTAACAGCATGTCACAAGATAACAGCATGTCACAAAATAAAGTACATTTCTGTATAAGCTTTCTCTGATAAAACTTTTTGACCACACAGCATGCTCACCAAACCCGCATGTGCAACAAAGAATGACTTGTTAACATAATGGTGAAATGGGGGGCCAACAATTGGAGCCTTATAACCTCCAAAAACATAACATAGAAAAAATTATCCTAATTGACATGAAGACTAAATGCACTGTGTTAAGGTGTAAAAAATGCCCAAATCCTTGATGTTGCCCTGTCTCCTGCAGTTTTCTATGTGTGCATTCTTTGATAAAGTTTCTCACACACTTTCTATAAACATAGCAATGTTTTAGTTAACTGTAACCTTTGTTTACATTCCTTCTCCTGGGTGGAGAATGTTTGATGGACTGTTCTGTTAACTAATGAAGATGGAGGAGGTGGTAACCTCGTCCTCCAATCCATGGTTATTCCTAGAAACATATAAATATGAAAAGAATAAACAACCAGGCCCTCTTTTCCTTCTGGCCTGCGACCTGTAAAGTACTCGGTTTTAGAGTGCTTCTTTTGTGTCCTAGAGCGTCACCTTCTCTTGCCTGCTCCCTGCTTCTATAAGATTAACACTTTGCAAAACTATTTCCAGAAGTCAAATTTTGAGAAAAGGCCGATACATTTTGTAGATAGTATTACACCCAAAAGACAGTATATCATCTTGCAGAGAAAAATACAGGAATACAAAGACATCTAAACAAGCAATAAGGTGAATACATATGATGCTCAACTTGCCTTTTTAACAGTCAGGGGTTAGCTATTTTGGCAAGATTTTATTATTTAATTTTTTTTTTTTAAATTTTAAAAATATTTTATTTATTATAAACAAAAAAAAAAAGTTGGAATAATATTATTATGTTCTAAGGGAAAAAGCATAAAAAAGGGTGCAAAGATACAAAGATAACAGTTAATTATCCAAATTTCTGTAGAGTTTGTTTCATAAGATACATTTATTTGTAACTACAGAACTATTTAGACCTATTAAAAGCTGGAATACAAAACTACGTTTTCTTAGATAAAAATAATATTTTTTCACAACACGTTTGGTTTTTTAAGTATATTAATTACTTTCAGTATTTTCAAAACATACTGACAGCTAGATATGGAAAAGCAATGCCTAATAAACAAAAAAAAAAAAAGAAAGATGTAATTTCTGTGTAGACCTTGAAACAATCACTAGCTAGGACAGGACTCCATAACCTTCAGATTTCAGGAGAGAATATCCCTGTAATTAAAATGGAACAGAGCTTGGGGAGTCAAGAAATTGCAGGAGAACAAAAACATCAGGCTAAAAGCAGTAAATCAAGAGCTGACTCCAGGGAGGAAGGAGTAGATCAAGTGGGGCTGGAAAATGGGACTAAAATTCATAAGAGTTGGGCAGAGATGTGCAAACTGGAAAGCACAGTAACACAGCAGGAGAACTGAGAGGAGCACCCAGCAGAAAATGTAACCTTTGTATTCTTTGGTTCTGCTAGACCGTCTGGAGAATCAGGACCAACATATACTGCCTTATTTATTTTTTTTAATTTCATATTCCTAATGTATTAGGATTTTCAGAAATTCTAGGAAAATAATTTTTCTATTTTAAACTTTGTGGTCATGGATACCCACTAAAAACATGTTTCCAAAAAGCCTACATGGCTCAACTCTAAAGGCACATGAGACATTCTACTTTCATCCAGAGGGGAACTGTAACCACAGCTCACATCACAAAAAATCACATCATGAGCTCACAGCTCACATCACAAAAAAAACATTTTACAGTAGGCTAGTTCTGGATTTCATTTGTTAAATTCTGCTATTTGTTATCTTTCTGGCTTATTTCCTATGAAGAAAGATGACTTTAAAGGGTCTCAACTACATATGTTAAGTGAGGACTTTGGTCAGGATAGAGGGAATTTTCATGCCTACAAAGGGTCAGAAAAGCAATTTGTCATTGAGCATGTCAGATATATTGTGGGAAAAGGTCCAGCTCAACTCAGGGAATTTGACACACATGCATTTTTTAGGTTTAAACTGTCCTGTAAGATGCAGATCATATGAGTTCCACCTGAACTGAGATGAAGACTCTGTCAATCTCTGAAAAATATCTACTCTCCAGCACGATGTCCAGGGGTGCCTACACTCAACTCATATCTCCATTTTGGATGACAGTGTTTCCTAAGCACTGAGATAGTCATGCAAATGCATTACCTTTCTCACACTAACACACATCTTAATCTGGGATGGGAGGTGGTTGAAGACACATGTAACTGTCTCTGTTCCATCATGCGCATATAGACCTTCCCTCGAGACACTTGGGCAATGATGAATTCAGTCTAGCCCAGTGCTCAGTCACACACATGGAAAAGAAATTTATTTTCCAGAAACAGTACCAGAAAACTCACTCAGCTAAAAGCTAAGGGACCAAAGTGCTACACACTCCTGCAGCCTGCAGGAGCTGAAACCCACAGCTCTCACTTCTCCGGGAAAGACCCTTTACCCCTGGAATATCGATTAGCTTTAGGACTGGTTCACCTTTCATTTTACCTGAAAAGGTGAAGGCAGTGTCAGAAAAGAAAAGATGGGCTGAGTAACTCAATATGCAGCTTCAGCTTATGCAGCCTCAGCTCAGGTACCCAAATTACAGGAGCAGTAGTACTCCATGTGCCATTGTCCCACTTAGGTCAACATCCAGCTTTAAGTGTTCTTCACTCTTTGACTACCTATCTCTTTACTGCATAGGTAGATAGGGAGTTAGATAACTAGTTTATATGTTTTAAACTATCCTTGCTATGACCTTAAGTCTGGGTTCATTCAGTTGCTGTGTGTCCAACGTGGGTTGTCTGATCCTAATCACGACTGCAGCCTGCTATGGTTTAAGCCCACTGCAGCAGCAGGAGAATGCTGGTAAGTATTGTAGACACTGTAAAAAAACACAGCATATCAAATAGAAATATGAATGATTATAAAACACACTTGATGGTTGTTAAAGGGAGGATTAAAGTTATTCAGTGATTATAGTTGTTACTAGTTCTAGTAGTCTACTACTTCACCCTCATATGTATCCTTTTCATAAACCACCAGAAGAAGCTTACCGCATGCTTGGAACAATAATGCTATCCAGAATGGCAGAAATCTCTTTCTTAGCAAGAGAAGACATAATGTCAACATCTTTCAAGACAACCAAAGACCTCAGCTCTCTTCAGGGCTATTTGCTACTGGTAAATGCAAAATAATAAGAAGAAATAATTGCATTAGCAAAGAAAATGTTGATAAAATTCATTTAAGGAGTTACATCTCCTTCTACAACACGTGCAGGTAGCCATTTGACTCAGTCTACTTCTTCATAATGCACCTTAAAATGGTAAGCATGATAGGAAGAGTGTTTCAGTGACAGCTGTAGTAGTCGTCGTTTGCCCTTGGCAAGATCCAGTACCCAATGTCACAGTTTAGCTATAGAAGTTCCTATTAAATAAAGTTAGTTCAAACCTTTATGAACCTAATTGTAGTGAATCTAAATTATATATTTAATTAATCACTAAAATCAATGAGATATGTTTTCTCTCCGACAAGTGAGAGTTCTACCTGTCATTTCTGCTTTCTGGTATATTATAGGTATGAATGTAGAAGTAAGTGAAACTACACGGCACTGGAATGAGGACAACTAGTTTTATTCCCACTAAAATTTGAGAGAACTGTGTAGGATGGCCAGATTGATGATATTTACAAAGCCCTATCCTGTGCTGTCACAGGCAATATTAAAGGATTGAGAAGAAAGAATATGTTCCTTTGCACCATGCATCTATCAAATTGGTATATACCAACTTATCTCTTTTTTTTTCATAGTAAATTAAGCAAAAATAGCAAATTTCAGCTGTGAAGTGAAATGGTCAAAAGACTGGCACTAGACTACACACGGTTGCAATCTGAATCTCCCTCTCTCCTCAAATGTGAAACTTTCTTATAAAATGTTCTGTGACTATGGAAATGTATCTGCATTCTACCCTCTCCTGAGCCCTATTAAGGTAACTGATAGACTTTAGATTACTGTGACTCGAAAAAAAATTACTTTTTTAGTATAAAAAAATAGAAGACATTCAGAGAATAGAAAAGGACAAAAACCTACCTTTTCAGTAAAAACAGAAGGCAACAGAAGCTTTGGAACAAGTGCTTGCCAATAGAAGGATTTCATGCTCTTGTTAATTAAAGGAACAAAGAAAAAACAGTGCAGCAGGCTGTATCCTACATAACAGCTTCTACTAATAAAAAGTAATAGACAATTTCCTGCATTCAATTCTTTTGAATACTATTATACAAGGTAATAGAGTTTTGGAAATGGAAGTCCTAGCAGCCTGTCAGAAAGAGCTTTCTTCCACTTTTTTTTATTAAATGACTAAGTGCAGCAGTCTGTGTCCTATCTCTCCCTCTTGCATCTATTGGATTGTATTATTTTACATTTTGATTGAAATGATGTCACCAGCAGATAAAAGCCTGGCCCAGGCATTGTAATTGAATCAGCCTGAGTTGTTTATTCTAGTGATCTACAGCGATGCTTTCCTTGTCCTAACACAGAATACATAAAAGATCCCCTCTTGTTTAACATGCTACTGATTAGATCTTTTTTTTTTTTAGAAGAAGGTGGAATCAAATTGGGGGGTCGAGAGAGTAAGAACTAGAGTTTAGGGGGAAATTGGAAAAAACAGATGAGAAGAGACACCATCTGCAAAACTTTCCATGTGTGACTGAAAGTTTAAACAAATAAATTTCACATGGCATCAGTACCAGATGCAAACAGATTTGATTGACAACATTTAAATAACAGTTAATAGGAACATCTACAATTTTTTGAAGGTTTTTTATGCTTAGGTCCTAAATCAGACACATTCAAGTTTTTATTTAAAAATAATGTTAATCTTGAAAGAAATATTTTAAATTACTGGGGGCTTTACTGCTATAAAAATACAGTGTGTTGGATATTAAATTATTTTTATTAACATTTTCTGTTTTCAGTTTAAAGCATTTTACATTTTAAAAAGAGTTAAAACAACCTTCCATTTCACAAGCTGTTTCAAATGTTGCTTTCTTCAGTAATTATTTTAAGAAAAAGTCTCTCTTTTTATGATAAGTGCTGTTTCTTTGTTTTTTGTAGTTGCCCCCA
>VZRO01006629.1:501962-610108 GCA_013397915.1 Daphoenositta chrysoptera
TCCCCCCCCCCCAAAAGCCTCAGTCAAATAAAGGAAAAATTGCACTATTTTATATATGTCATGTGTACACCTTCACTCAAAACTTCTTCAACAGCATTTTTGATGGTGGTAGAGATGGTGTTGGGTTTTCTGGTTTTGGTTTGGTTTTGAGGTTTTTACTTCTGGGTCTTTCATTAAAATAAAGTACAATCATACGAGGTATAATAGTAGTGCCAAGATGAAAATAAGCCAAGCCTATCAGGCAATATCCAGAACTATTTTCTAATTCAAACTTATGTTTTCAATTTTTTTGCCTCAAGTCTGAAGCTGTAAGCTTATTTAATTCATTATCCATACGAGGAGGAAATAAAGATATAATCTGAGAAAGTATTTAAGGGATAAATAGATTTTTTGACTAAAAATAAAAAACTAATTTATTAACAACTAAACTAATAAAATATTGTCATGGAAATGGCTATTAAAGATATTAGAGAAAAAATTAATTTTGGGAACTTTTTACAATCCCATTTTTTAATATAGGCAACAATTGTAACAAGACTATTTTCCACAAGTGAATATTTAAGCAAGCAAAAAACTTTTTTAAAAGTAAAATAAAAATCCATCTACAATCGCTATATATATCTTAATTTACTGTTATTTCCTGAGTATTTGCTACAATGTATAAATAAAAAATACATTTCCCATACCATCTGCAGTCTATTTAGCACTCCTAATAACCGAATTACAAAATTCACTTAATAATAATTGCTGATACCTACCAAAAAGACCTTTGAGACCTTCATTTTTTGTAAATCATTTATTGTCCTGAAGGTATCATTATCTGAAAGCATTTGTAAAATGTACTTATTAATATTTCTAGTCAGTGATGAACTCGGAGCCAGGAAGGTACAAGATGCACTATCTACATTAATAAATGTGTTTGTTTGGAGTGTATTGTAATGAATGTATTTTGACTGAAGTTAACCCTTTAATTTGCATTGATTACATCGAGTTGGGTAATAGTCTTTACAGTTATCTTGGTTTTCAACACTACTACTCACTATGAAAGTACTCATTTCATAAAAACAAAACTGAAATAAAGAAGAAATTCATTCAGATCTGTCATTAATAATTTTAAAACAAACTCATTGCTTCATTTATATACAAATGCGTATCACAGTTGGCCTTGTAACATAGAGACAAACTGTTCCGTGACCACATAGAGAGACCCAGACTCACCAAAGCACCGATCCATATTCAGACCCCAGAGCTGGTTAAATATAATTTGCATCACAGAGGTTACACATTTGGTCTCTGGAAAAAAAAAAAGGAAAAAAAAAAAAAAAAGGTAGGCAATGTTGATTTAGCCTCCCTTCAATACTCTCTAGCAGCTGCCTCAGGGAATAGCACTCAGAGGAACATCCCAATATGCCATGCTTTTTCTCACCATCACATTACTTTCTTGTTAAAGCATAAATGGTTGGTACAGGCAAATTGATTTCAACAAAGGAAAACCATTGTGAACATAAGCTCCAGCATCCAATCCCCCTAAACATGAACAGAGATTTATTTATAATTCAAAGATGCTTTTTAATTTTTTAATAGCAATTTTCATTATTTTTGGAGTTTCCACTGTGAATTCCTCTGATGTCTGGAGGTCTGCCAAACATCCTAATATCATCAATGGGATTCCCTATTTTAATGGGAGTTGGTTCAAACACTGCCAGCAGAAAGGTGTGAAGAAAAAAAAAAAGCCTATAACTTTCATTTATTGTATGTAGTCATTTCCTTTTATTATTTGTAAACAGTCTCTTATGAGAGTCTTTCCTTGTGAGATTTGCAGCCACAAGCACATTTGATAAATCAGTTTAGGACTTGTGCAAGCTTATCAAAATTAAACTAAACTATCAAACGTATTAAAGCCTGCAAAAAGAAATGTAAGCTGGCAAAACTTAACACCAAGAAGCAAAAAGAGTGACCAGAAAACAGACAGCCAAACAGTAGTGCATGTGTCAGAAGTGCAGCAAAACATGAGAGAGATGATGCATGGCTGTTTCCCTGATTTAAATAACTTCATATTAAAAGACACTCAAATCCCACTACTAATGATGTTTAAGCAGGAAGATAAACCCTACACCCTTCCTTCCTCCAGTGCTCTAAGCATGTGGAAGTCATCTGTATGATCAACAACAAGATCACATAAGAGAGTAATTTGTTGGAGTTTATGGGTGGGAACGGCAAAACTGAGGTTCAGAACATAGGTTTCACATTAAATAGTGTGCTTTTAAATCCTGAAAAAACCTTTTTTTTTTCCTTTCTTTAACTCGTTCAGGAACCTGAAATGAGTGCTCAGCTTGTATTGGTAGAAACATTACTAATATTTCAGGTCTGTCATTAATCACAAAACTAGGCTTGGATATAAAATAAAAATGAGCAGCAAGATGCTGAAATTTCAAGTATATCATGTCTCTAACCAAGGTATGGAATACAGGAAGAAATGTTGATGATACGAAAAGGCAGTTTCCTCGATCAATTGTCTTGGTTGGGATATAAACAATGTCTCACTATCTAAATCAAACTCTTACTAAAGCAACTCGAGCAAGAGACCAGATTTTCAAAAATGCTGTGACCCAGCAGACTGCCCTGAAGTCAATTATTTAGAAACCTAATTGAGAAATCCAATATACTATCATGCTTTTGAAAATTCTGATCCAGACAATGTAAATAACTGAGATAGCCAAGTACACATCAGTCCTCCTGCTTTTTCTCAAAACTGATACTTCAGCTGTGTTTTGTCTATTCTTTTAAAAAATAATTAATTGTAGCAGCTATGCAGCTCCTTTATAAAATCAAAACAAAACAAAAAAACTGTGTTACGTTCTTACCATTAAGGAGCAGTAAGAAAATCAATAAAAATAAAGATGTTACTGTCAGTCTTTAAGGTATTATTATACACTAAAACAAATGTAGAGATATGAATAATTCCTTGGGTATATATATGCATATATACACACACATGAACACACACATCTGAAAAGCATAGGGTGCAATTTCCTTCTATATTATTTATGAAAATATTTAAAACCTGATTAATTGCATTGTACAAAACGTGATTCTTCCATAAAATATACTGCAGCTGAGAGAAAATGTGTCTGTGTAGCATATTTTCTCATCCAAAGTGTGAATATTAAAAAAAAAAGTTTACATGTCATCCTGTTCCATCTTTGCATGTACTTGCTCTTTATCTCTAAAGCAGCATACGTTCCATATGAGAGAGGGGGTTGCCATGGTATCTGCACTTTAAAAAATTGAATAGCAGATCTAAAAGAAGCATAAAATCGATTTAACAAGTTGTCATGTAAGTTACCCTGGCCCATAAGGATGAAGTCTATGCACCTATTTCTACATAAAAATGTAAAAATGTTTATTAAAAAAAAAAACCACAAATTGCAATTTTTTTGGTCACAGAACTAAATACACTCTTGGCATTAGGTTGGTCTCATGAACTTACAAATCAGTTGGGTGTGCATGTGGATTTTCAATCATTTTCTTTCCCCATCTCTTAAAAAATACAACAAAACATAGAAGTAGTAAAGAAATAACTCTAATCAGTGATCCTAATGCAGAAGATAAAATGCTGACATATAATCTGAGACAAAAATAAACCTTACCTAAAAATTCATTTATTAACGTCTTACTCATTCTAAAGAAAAGACGTTTCAATAAATGTCTTGAAAATGGGCACATTTCTTTTTCTTTTTTTAACTACTCAGAAGAGAAGGCTTCGTAACTCTTATTTTGGGACTTC
Source organism: Daphoenositta chrysoptera (assembly GCA_013397915.1). Taxonomy (NCBI): domain Eukaryota; kingdom Metazoa; phylum Chordata; class Aves; order Passeriformes; genus Daphoenositta; species Daphoenositta chrysoptera. Next base: position 505,750 of record VZRO01006629.1, read on the forward strand.
TTTCAGTTGCAGGCACAAAATAGTCACATTTCCAGTGCCCAGTCTGCAGGGGAAGTCGGAGAGTTCTTGCCGTTTCACAGCCACATTAAAGCAACTGTGGTTTTCCAGTTTTCCAACTGGTTGGTTGGTTGGTTGGTTGGGTTTTGTTAGTTTGATTTGTGTTGTTTTCTAAAGAGAGAGAAATATGAATGGAAGAGGACAGGTGGAAGATGACAGCTTGTTCCAACACTACATCCTCTCAACTTCTCTGCAGGATAGGTTACCACCAAGTCATTAAGTAAACCCCACACAGGATTGTTACCTCTACCAAACACCCTCCTTGGAGCAGCACAGCCTTTGGGAAAAGGTATGTTACCTAGCAACTACTAAGAGACAGTGCCTTTTAATAAATTAACCCCTTCATATGAGCATTGGTGACATCTCAAATCACAAAAGGACACTAGACATTCTATTTTCATTTTCAATGGATTCAAAATATGTTGAAATTTGTTGAAAATTTCTGTTGAAAATTGCCTGATGAAATCATTCCTGAACCTGGAAATTCTTTTAAGGATTGGATTTGTTCAGTGGAATACATAATCCCAGCTATGCTCAAATAGAATTATGCTGATCTCTTGTAAACCCATACAAAAATCAAAGGCTGCTTCACAGAGAGTTTCCAGAATTTTGTGTGCCAAGTTTCCATCTCCGTGGCTTGGCTGAAGTTAGGTCCAAAACAGGACAGTCCTAAAACACAGCCAAGGTGGACATTCAAATCAAACTCCCCAGAGAAGCCAAAGACACTGCTCCTGCTGCAGGGAGGGTGTGCAGTCTTATTGACTTGCTCTCCACTACTTTGAGTGTAAATTTCATATTGAAATAGGAGATGAACATGACTGGAAGTAAGAGAAGCTCTTTGGCTCAAGGATCCCAAATACCTGACATTCTGGGGATTATAGAGCTCAAGGTAAATGCCAGAACTGTTAAATAGGGGAAATATGAGTCAGAGTTAGGGAATACAGGCAGTAACTGTGCTAGAAGTAATAAGAGGACAACCTCTCTACCTGATTATTTACTTATATCCTAGGACTCAGTCATGGCCCATTGTTTGTCTCTCAATGAAGTACCTCTAGATTAACAAACTAGCTCCCAAATTTATATACAGTTCCCAGACACATCTCTCTATGCCAATAAGCACCAGAAGAAGTATCAGAAAGCTCAAAGAGATCCAATGGTTGAACAACAGAACAACCATCACTGCAGGCTCTGTCAAAAAGGACAAATGTGCATTTTGTTAGACACAGACATTACCTGCACAACTCCTCTGTTATTTTCAGAGAGATAGAAACATTTTTTTGAAGTTGGGTGAGAAGCTGAGTTAGCTTGTTTTGCTTCTTACAACGTGCCGAGTAGCAAAACTTTACTTAGTTTTGTTAAGGCAAGCTCATTACATTTTTGTGGAAAATAAGGGAACTATAATTAACATCCACCTATCTAGAAGATTGCCATACTTAAAAACACCTGAAATATTCTGTTGGATTTAAATCAAATGCCTTAACCAAAAAGTTCCCAGCCTCTGCCTGCAGTCTTCAGGAGGCAATATGGTATTATGGTACAGAAATACAATCTTGTCCAGTTATGCTCTAGCCAGCAGTAAAACTCACTTGGCTTTTAATCCTAGTTCTGCCTTAGTGAGAAAAATATCTACTTGGCTAAAGAGTTTAGATCTTTTCATGACATGAGTTCAGAAAAACAGGTTCATCTCCACGTCTCACAGTGTTTAGCAAAAATATGTATGCAAGACTAAAAATACATTTCAGACAGAAGAGCCAATTGTGTCAATTTTCCATTCTCCATTTTATGCTTCATGCACTTTCCCAGAGACACCAAGCTAAACTTTATGGAACAAATTTATATAATTCTCTCTCTTTTTTTTTTTTTTTTTTTTTAAGGAAATGTAGAAATGTTACCCAAAACTGTGACTTCAGGAATACATCTAAACCAAACCCTCCCACACAAACATGATAAACTCATGATAAAATTTGTAAAAGATGGCAACCCTGACAGACATGGATAAAAGGAATTCATTATTCTAGAAAAAAAGTGCCTTCGCCATAAATGGCATTTCATATTTTAATTTCCATATTATTCTGAGTTTCTTTGGGTTTTTTATTACTTTGGACTCAACTATTTATATTAATACCCTCATCTTTATACCAGCTTAGAACAATTAATTTTGTATCTAGTAAGGCATTAAGTATTTCCAATTACTCCATCCAACTCTTTAGACATAATAGGTTTGTCAGCGAAGGACTGTCCATTTGGCTATTGTATTATGTCCCTCTTCAAGTCTCTTAGTCTTCACTGCTTCTTAATAACCTAATTAATTTTAGGTCATGTGCATTCCTCACCACCATCCTGCTTCTTCTGCAGGAATAAAACATAAGAGTACCAGTAGACATATAATAACTAATGTCAGGATTTTCTTCTTAAGACGTTTGATAAATTGTCTAAATATATATATGTTCTTTGAGTTACAGGACTCATTAAAAAATAATCCTTTTTTAAGGCTGAGAACCATAATTAGATCAGGATTCGTGTCTGTCAAGTTGCCTTTTTTATATCACTATATTAGGAATTTAATACATAATACATAATAGACCCCAGGCCTTCTCCAGAGGTACTTTGGGTTGGATCCACAAAGAAGATAAGGGTAGAATTTATTTCAACTAATCTTTGAGGCCTACAAAGTAGTTATCAACATCTGAACTATATATTTGTTATTTTTTTATAGCCAGTGGATGAAAAGGCATTTCTGGGATACAGATCACCTTCTCAAAAGGTAGATGCCACAGCTGGGTGACAGAAGGGCACCCGTGACATGTTCACTGGCTGTAAAGGGATTCTAGATGACTCCCCCAGTCTGGAAGGACAAATCTGAAGTGAGGTGGAATCAGCCATGTCCCAAGGGCTCAGAAGAAGTGCCTACCTGCAGATCATTCTCCGGACAGTATCCGTAACTGCTTTTGTCTTGAGACAACAGCTGTGTCTATCTTCTCAGTCTAACAGGAATCAAATATGAGATTATCTTTTGCATATATTAATTGGGTTCTGCTGTGATAAGCCTTCCAACGTACCACATCAAGCCAACATGAAAGTCATCAACTGAAGTACTGCACAGGTCCTAATCCTGCTGCTCGTTCTAAAGAAAACATAAAACATTTCCGGAAGATAAAATTCAGTTAACTTTTTATAATGCCTATTTTAGAGAAACAGAGCATGTATACACATAAATATTTAAATAAACACACACACACACATATATATATATGGATATATATATATCCATATATATATCCACATATATGTGAAGTAAGTCAATAAAGGAACATAATGGGCACAGAATCAAAAGTTAGAAAAAGAAGAATTAACCACACAAATCTAAGTGACACTGGCAGCGTTAAAGTACTATTTGGATGCAGACCTTCCCACCTTTAGTTGAAATCCTACCACAAAAGAATTTGATTATATTTTCATTACCTGGAATTTTTTTAAGTAATTTATCCTGAAATATCCTGGTTGCAATTTGCGATAGGCTTTGGTATTTTGCCCTGCCTACCTGCTTTCCTACAGTTTTGATTTTGTGCTGCTTTCTCCCATCTCAATGTTGTGACTTCTGTCTTATTAGGTGTCCTTCTCCTGGCAGGCTGGACAAACAGAAATAACAAGAAAATTTTGAGAGCAGAAAAGAAAAATTAAAAATATGCATCACAAGCAATTCCTTTAAACTAGTTCTTGTGAAAATGCTGATTATGCATAACAAGCTCTTTGTGTCTAAGTATAAGGTCTCATGAATGTCTCCTACACTGGAAAGGAACAAAAGATTAGTGAGCTGCTAAAATACCACTGTGAACCTGCTGTTTTGTTCTGAGAGCTTACATCCTAATTATAGCATTTTTCTTTTTTCTTTATTTAAGAGTCTTTTTTATCGCAGTGCAGACTGGACGTAAACATTCCTTTGGATCCTGTGTGTAAATAATGAAAACATAAAAACTATGGATTTTTCCCCTATCAAGCAGGTTAATAGTTTAATTGTATACGGTTATTCTTACATTAAAAGCTGCATACCTGGCAAGCTTTATCGGGTAACAGGGACTTTTAAATGTGCCAATGTTTCTACAGAAGTAACGCGGGTCAATTGCAAAAGGGATAACCATAATGATTAAATCATTAAAATTTTGTCTATGCTTCACAGAGCATAGAGAAAATTAACTTCCCACCAACCTCATTTTTCTGCTGAACATGAAATAATGATTTTTTGCTCATATAATTACAAAGCTAACATCTGATAGAGTCAGCATCCAGGGGGGATTATCACATGCATGAGTATTAGACCTCATTACCAGCTTGAGTGCAAAATTATTACATCTTGTAATTGGATGGTGAGATTTATATACAGATCGGCCCGGTTTCTGTAAGATTGTAATTACAAGCTTCGTTGGTTCGCTACTTATCACACGGTGCAGGAGGAGGCAAAAACAAGCAGAGGAAAGACCATTTCATTAAGCCATAACCCTATCAAGGGAGGAGCACTGTAACATCCCTGTATTTATTAGGCCAAACAGAGCTGTTTGCAGAAGGGGAGGCCATTTATTACTGCCTGACAAATGGGATTTCATTTATTTAACCTCGGTGATCTATTTCAGTAAAATGTACAAACGAGCCATCCATTTTATGATTCCGGAGTCAACGCCTCAATTATCTAAAGGCTAACTGACTGTTAAAGCACCCATCTGCTAGGATGAATTCATTGATTTAATTTGCTTCATGTTACTGAATGATTCTTAGCAGACAGGGAGGGGATGGAAGGGGAAGGGAAGAAGGGAAGGAAGGAAGGGGGCGGCTGGTGGTTTAGGAGAATGCATCAGAGTGATTCAGCACGCCGGTGTCTCTCTGCGTGTCTGCGCGCGCGCGCCCCTGGATTTTTTTAATCCTTCAGCACAATAGAAGAAGGAGATCAATAGCAGCTTAAATTTTATGAGACAAGGAGTTAAGTTGTTCAGCTCGAGCCAAAACACCTTTGTTCTACCATAACAAGTAATCTCTGTGGTGGAATTAATATTGACAAGCTGGCTTCTTTGTAGCTAATTTTGTGGGTGCCTGAGCCAATCGGGAGCCTCGCAGTAATAGAGTTGTTATTAGAGTTCATTATAAAAGCTGTGGATCAATGGCTACACTGGGAGGGAGAGGACATGCTGCAGCAGAATGCATATGTATGCTCAAGGAAATGAAATTCTTTTAATGTCCTTGTAATAATTTATTCTATAGTTCTCTTTGACTTAAAAAAAAAAAAGGCTTTCAGAAACAAAATTAAAAATGTTCCCTTGTGAGGTTTTTAATTTTATCATAATACTGAAACTGATAGGAAGCAAAGCAGGATTTCAGGGGTGGGGAAATTCAGGGAGACCTCGTTACCCAGCTCTGAGTTTTCTTAGAACTGGATTTTGTCTAGAAAATACCACCACTCCCATTTCATCCAAATCACGCAGGCTGGTTTGTTGAAAGCTTATGCTGCTACAAGCGTAGCATTGATGTCTTTTAAAACACCCCCTTTCTCCTTCCTCCCTAAACCCTCTGTCTCATTAAATCTGATTTTTACTTCTTCTTCTTTGATGGGGTGTCATTTTGTAGAAAACATCTTTACACTCAAGGAGAAGAAGTCACAAATAGCATGCTAAAGCTTTTTCCCATGTTTCTGGGAAGGAATGACCTGTATGCTGTGAGTTAGCACTTTCAGCAAGCTGACAAGGAGTTCACAGAACACAGCTCTTTGTAAAAGGTTGCCTCTTTCAGCTGTAAAAGGGCCCTCCTTGATGTAAGTGCTCCCAGAGTAATAATCCATTTCTCTTGTGGCAGGCACCAGCTCATGCTATAATCTTTCCCACAAGCTCCAAATCAGTACAATAAAGCTGTTTACTGGACAATTTTCCCTACATCTCAATGTCAAATGATACTGCATTAAAATGTGAGAGTATCACACTCTACGAAAGGCAGGAGGATCAAAGGGAGCCCTCACAGTGAGTGAGTTGAAACAAATTAGCATCTTTTGGTCATGGTTTCCTAGATATAAAAATATGGCATTTCAGGGCCATAAGTTGTTTGCTTTGCTTCCTCTCCTTTATTTCACTATAAAAAAATAGCCATTTATTTTTTCTATCTCCCTATGCTTGTCTCTGCCAAAAAAATTGAATCACTTTCAATTGATGCAATTAGACGGGTTAAGTCCCTTGTGTAGACACTGTTGTTTCAATTCCAGCAGATATCATTAAGTCAATATAAGAGACTCTTCCACAAAAATAAGGCCATCAAGTATGAGCACGATTCAGTCTGATAGGTTTTTTTTTTTTTTTCCAATTACCACATTTTTCTCAAGGATTGACAAAAACCAATCATTTCAATTTTCTTATTTCTTCTTTTTTTTTTTTTTTCTCCAGACATCTGTCTTAAAACTTAGATTCCTGCTATTTGGTACAGTAACAGAAAATATTCTGTGAGAGAAAACCAGTAAGTTAAAGAAACCTTGCCACCACATTTTCCACCCTCTTTATCTTCCATTTTCTCCTCCCAGCTAGAAGAAAGTAGAGGCATAATGTCTGGAAGCAGTGACAGGAGGCATTGAGAATGAGGTTAAAGTTCAAAATACAGGCAATGTATGAAGGCAAAACTCTTAGGGAGAACAATTTTTTGTTAATTAGAAAGTTTTGAATTGGGCAATTTCTTTCTTTCCCTGTAATACAAACCCCATGCAGCAGTACAAGCTGGGGGCTGACAGCTGGAAAGCAGCTCTGCAGAGAAGTGCCTGGGGGTTCTGGTGAACAAGCTCTGCATGAGCCAGGAGTATACCCAGGGGAACAAGAATGGGATCTGGGGGGGCATTAGGAAGACCAATGCCATCAGGTTGAAGGAGAGGTGATCCTGACCCTCTACTCAGCCCTGGTGAGGCCCCATCTGGAGTGCTGTGTCCAGTTCTGAAGGGCAACGAATAAAGTTAGGGGACTGGAGCATCTCTATTACAGGGAAAGGCTGAGGGAGTTGGGCCTGTTCACCGCCTCAAAAAGAGCAGACTGAGAAGGAACCTCATCAACATAGAAGTATCTGAAGGAAGAGGATGGAGGGTGGAGCCGGGCTCTTCTTCGTGGTACCCAACAGTAGGACAAGAAACAATGGGTAGAAACTGAGGCACAGGAAGTTCCATCTGAATATGAGGAAGAACTTCTTTGCTGTGCTGGTGACTCTGAACTGGAACAGATTGCCCAGAGTGGTTGTGGAGTCTCTGGAGATACTCAAGATACATCTGGACACAATCCTGTGCCATTTGCTCTAGGATGGCACTGCTTGAACAGGGAGGTTGGACCAGATGACCCCCTTTGGTCCCTTCCAACCGTGCCTATTCCGTGCTTCTGTGGTAATATCCTTAAATTTAAGAATTTGAACTGAATATACCTTGACTGGAATTTTGCTTTGAAAAAGGCTGAAAGAGGAAATACGTGTGACATACTCCCTTTCTCTCCAGTTCAAATAAATAATTTTTCCAGTCACCCTCTGTTGGTTTCCTCTTCTCTTCATGACAGCTTATTTCTAATAGTGAAAGAATGTCAAAAGAAACTTATCTTTGATTTTTATGGCTTGTCATGCTGTTCTCTGATATTCGCATCCCTCCCAGGATCCTTCTGAGGGATCCTTCTGAACCTCAGTCTCAATGATTTCATTGTTCTTTGATATTCCTTATTTGTCCAGTATGGAAAGCCTTTAAGGGAAAAAGGAAATTGGTGAATACATCTCAGAGGTCAAAAGGAGTTTCAATAGAAATAAAAATATTGCAAAATGAGAAAGATCCTTCAACAATAATGAGAAAAAACAGCAAAAAATTTTTCAGCCGCATAAAAGAAATAAGAAGTCACATCACAATAAGCTTGACACAGAGATTAGGGGCAATATGGATCTCGCTCAAAAATTAAATTACTATCCTTATAGAAAATGGAGATAAAATACCATCCTTGGAGGTAAGAGCAAGACAGCTACTGGAAATGCAAAGCAAAATTTCCCCTAGAAAATTATTACTTATTAAATAGATATATATTCTGGTAGACCATCCTTTTTTTTTTTGGCGTACTGCTGTAAGTGCTGTGTGGTCAGACCAGCCAAGAACTACACACAGCTGACCTATGGGAAGCCCAGCATAGCAAATGCAAAATTAGCATTATGATTTCTCCCATACACCTGCCCTCACTAATCAATTTTTCAGGCCCTCAGCCAGACCTTCTTAGTGTACATCTGAAGTTCCTTAGGACACCAAATTTCTTCTTGCAACATCTTTTGGGACACTCCATGTCAGTGTAACACAAGCATAGATATCTTAACAAATTGGTTTTAGTTTTCCATTCCCTTTCTACCAGATTTCACTGCTCTGAACTCAGTGAATTAGTCACTCCTTTTTATTGATTATTATTATTCTCCTACTTTACCTCACTTAAAGTTTGAAAATTGTTCTCTTTTTCTGGTTGATGGAGCACAGAAGGTCTCTTTTGCCTTGAATCCTTGATCACTCACTTTGAAAGTTACTTCTATACATCACTGCAGTCCACTATAATTTCTATTAACATATCTGCAGCTCAAATCTCTCCAGCACCAAAATCAGTCTCTAATTCTCCTTGATTTCAACGGAGAGTTTCATGATGTGGATCTGATGTTCTGTCAACAGCACTTGCTTATACTGACACCACTCCAACAATTTCACTGGGCCACTCCAGATTTACACTACACTAGAAGCAAAGAACAATCAGATCACTGTGGTAAGCGGGTAGTTCATAGGAGAGAGTCTTTCTTTGCCACACATTTATCCTTAGTGGAGATGAGACAGATTGGTGAGTGGTATTTGCTAAGCTCTCTTGTCACTAGAAGAATGTAGCAACATTTAAGCTGCTGCTCTATCTGGATATCCCCTAAAACTACTACTACTATAGCAACAACTTTAGAACAATATACTTTTGAGTCTTTAAATGCAATTGGAATTTGTTTCTTTGGAGTTTCTGCCTGCTTTCTGAAAATATTGGAACAGCAGGGGAAGTCACTCATTAGAACACACATTCTCCATCCTTACTGCTCACAATTAACACGGGCAATAAACCACTGAATACAGCTGTGTGCTGCATATGCAGCTACAGTAAAAGACATCTACTTTTCAAGTTTTAATGCTACTTGTCCTTTCACCTTACACCTCAAAACAGGCTTGAGGCAGGAATGTATTGCAGTATAAATACAGGCCTTGGAACACACTATTCTTTAGTAAAATATGTGTTGTAATGAGATAACACTGCACTTCTAATAGTTTACCATATCATGAAGGCCTACAGTTATCTCAATCTGAAGTCTGTTCAGCCTAGCCTTATCTACTCATTCAGTTATTTTTTTATTTACAAATTTTCAATACAACTCAATTGTCCATAAACAAACAAAAAGATGTTCAGTGTCAGTTAGTTGGTGTTATTTCAATACAAGGGCCAACATTTCCACTAACTTTCATGAGAATAGCATACATGCTGAGATTTTTGAAAGAATTGTTTTTCTCTTTTACGAACTCATGCTCAATCTAATCTACATGCACTAAGATACGAAGCATTTCACAAATTAAATACGTTCACAACTCAGAAAAGACATTTGCCAGGGAAAAAAAAGAATCAAACAATGTAGTCATGGTAACCTGTAATTAAAGCTCAGATCCAAAAGCTTATCACAAAACTGGTACCTACCACACACACATTCTTTCTCATCCTATTAGAAATAAATTCTGGAGAAAAGCTGTATCCAAACCCAGTTTTCTTTCTAGTAAATGCGGGTTGAAGGGTTCTTTACTAGCATGAGCTGGGTCAAAGAGACACCAAATTTGGATCTGTGTTGATAGCTCTAAGGAAATTTACTGAAAAGGCATGTTTACTGAATGGGCTTAGGAAGGCATCAAATTGTGAAGATGTGTAGAGTACCAGATGTCCCTCAACAACTGCATAAAAGCAAATATAGCAAAAAACTCTGACTGGGTAAGATAAAATCATATGACAGCCCAGGTTGGAAGGCCTTTGAAAGATCATCTCATTCAACCTTTTATGGAAAAGGGAACCTAGATGTGATTTGTTAGTAACCTGCCCAGTTGTGTCTTGGTAACCTCCAGTGGTGGGGACTCTCACCCTTACGCAAGTTGTTTAAGTGATTGATTGTTCTCTGAAAACTTTCTTTCTCATGTCAGGGTGAAACGTATCCTGGAACCTGTTGCTCTTTGTCGTCTCCACATTACTGCTTGTTAAGAGAAAGCCTCCATCCTCTTTGTAGCCATCCTTTAAGTACAGGGTGGTGAGATCCCCTGTAAGACTTTTCTTCTCCAGAGTGAAAATACCTCTCTCCTTCAGTTTTTTCTCCTAAGGCATTTTCTCCAGATGTTTGATCATTTTCATGGCTTCCTTTAGTGATGAGATTGAATATTTGTGTTATCACTTACTATGCCTTATAAATAGAAAAAGTAGTTAGATATACTTGGGAAGGACAGAGTTGTTGTTTCAGAGTCACTGTTGTCCCACCTGCTAACTTCACACCTGCCTGGTAATTACTTTGCTAATGGACAGGAAAAGCGTCCTAACTAGGACAAGAAAGGACTCAGATAAGGGTTAGATTTGATCTGATAATCAAGAGATCCATGATCCCAAATATATTTTCACCAAAAGACTTGGAATTCTGGTGGGGCATTTGGGAACTACCATGTCTTGTAATAATGACAGTGACACAATGATTAGTCTCCTTATCTACCCAAATGTGTGCTTTTGGCTTTGCTTTAATGCTGGGTGAGGAAAAGACTCTGAGGATGTGTATTGGTTTGAAAACAAACCAGTGGGAGATTGTAAATCAGAATAAAATTCAATAGGAAAAAAAATTAAAAATAAGTGAAATAATACAAGGAAAAGCACTGACAAAGTCAGATACAACCTGACACCCTGTTGGGGTGGTGGTAGCAGTCCAAACGTAGTAGCTCAGTTGAAGTGGTGATTCAGCAGTCTGGTCTCCAGCTGAAAAGTCCAGTGGTAGCTCTTGTCCTCTGGGAAGCCAGTAGACAGGGCTGCCTGTGGTGTTTGCAATCTCGCCTTATATCCAGGATGGAATGCTTGTCTCCTCCCTCTGGGCGGAGCATCCCACAATGGGATGATGCAGTGTTGCCAGTCATGTGGTGAGGCCTTGATTGGCCATTAACACAATATTGTCCGGAATGGGTTATGTATGAGTCATGTGGCAAGACCCACTAACAGACGATAGTCCACAGGGTGGAGGCAAGCAACACCACCCACCTGGTGTCAACAGTTCAGGTAGATGGTAATAGAATAAACTGCAACCCAGGACAGGATGTCATCTGTCAGACCAACAAAACCACCTGCTTGCTAAATGAGGAAAGTACTGCTCTGGATGTAGGTATTTTTAAGAATGTGTTTTCTATAATCTAGTTAAATGTAAGAGTATTTTATTTCTTAACGACATGTTCCTTCCCCTGATTAGGTGGATATGATTAACACACTGATTTTAATGTAGCAGTAAATGATTAATAAATCATTTACTATCACTTAGGTAGAAAATTGGTATTCTTGGTTGTGAATGTAAAAATAATATTTTAACTAAAGCCTGTAATTCTGGTAATGAATCCTCAGGAGTTCTTAGGAGTGACTTCGCATGAACAACTCATATCACAAGATTAATACGAGACTAGAATAATTTTGTGTAACGCATAAAGAGCTCTATCCTCATTTGCACAAAACCAAAATGAGCAAATGTCAGGAGCACACCAGGACACAAACAAAGTATTTTAAACTGAAAACTGGTAAACTCAGGTTTCTGCTTTTGCCATATCTACAAATCTATACATTTTTTGAAACAATAGGGAATTATTACTTGAAGGATGATGAAAACACCGCAGAACTATCAAAGCACTTGCTCATCAGGAGTATTTTCCTTCATTGTCTTTGTTCTATTTTGCCCATTGCATTTTTTTCATCAATCTTTTCTCTGCTGACAGTAAATGCCAATAGAGTCATCATACTAACAATCTTTGAGATCAAGAAAGAGATACATCCAAACTATTACTGTTTCTTATTTTGAGAAAAAGGCATTCATTTAACGCATATTTTTTAAAGTCAGATGTTTCTAGATAGCAAGTTCCTCAAAAACAACTTCTAACATTTCTTGTTTGCATACTAGCCTTGACAACTGTGATCTAAAAGAAACCATCAGTGTTTGGGCACAGACAGAAGCCCTCAGGAATTCTGAAACCCCATGTTTTCCTGAAGATAAACACCTTCGTGGAGGGTGGGGAGGTGGTGGGGAAGAGGATACAATTAGTGACAAATTCCCCCCCCAAGAAACGTTTTGGAAAACATGCTTAGAATTAGAGTCAGTACTTAGGCAACACCTCTCTCCTCACCAGCTTTCCATAAGCCCTAATAGGGTGTAAAAATTAAATCTATTCACTTGTTCAGTGTCTTTGATGTAAGTGACAAACCAATATTCTTTAGTTTGCTCCTCTGCTTATTGTGATTTCCTAGAACTCTTATTCAAGGACTGAGCAAGCCTAGGACTGTTTAACTTCCAAATGTCAGACTAGAAAAAACGACTGCAGTTTGGCCATTTAGCCTCTATAACACTGCAGATCAGTGGTGGGGACCAAACTGAGTTTTCTCTGTCACTGATACTGGCTTTAAGCAGAAGAGCATCATCTCTCCTCATGGAAGCATGATTTGTGTTCCCTTAACAAAACTGCCAGTTTCAGTCAAACAAAATTAAATTGCAGCAGGTAACAGAACCTACTATTTTTGGCTGAATAAAGTAATCACAATAATTCTTATTACCTAATTATAGTAGCTAATGGGGGGGAAGGGTATGGGACCTATTGCTTCTCTCTCTCTCAGATAAACACACAAGTGAGCAGCCTGCAGTGCTGCACTCACCTGTAGGCATAACAATGCTGAAATCTGTTGTGCACAGCAGACCAGCTTCAACAAGGAACCAGGGAGCACTCACCTTGGAATATCCTACATCCCACCAGTGAAAGTGATTTCCTACTACAAGCATTTTACACCTCTGTTCCACTCTTTTAGCAATTCCTATGCAGAAGGAATATGTATGCCCAGCTTTGCAAGGTCCTCAGTCCGTGGGCTAAAAAGAAAGCTTTTTCCTCCCTCAACCTTGGGAACAGAGCACTTTCCTTCCACTAAAAATATCCGCTGACCACTCTGGTTTTGTGTTTCCTTCTGTCTGTGAGTCATTTCTGCGGTGGACTGAACATTTCTAGGAAAATAAACAATGAAATTATATCACAGAATTCATTCTCTTCCATATCTACAGTGACTGAAGCCAGCCTGGTAGGGACAGGAGCCTTGCTCACTAAACACAGAGCTCCTGGGGGTTTGCTTCTTGACAAAACAATTCTTAGTCATTCCTATCCCCTTCCTTTAGTGGCAAAATACCAGTGGAAAAAGAAACAGCAAAGCATGACAAATGCAAAGCTAGGGAGAAGAGTGCATAAATAACAACTATGCATTCCTGTGAGACCAGGACTGAGTCCAGCTGAATGTGGGGACAGTCAGGGTGCTGCTTCCCTATCCTTAGGATGCAAAGTGGGCATCAGCTCCAGCAAAAATAGCTGCCAAACTAAAAAGAGGAAAAGGAGTATCTATCCTGTCTCACTACCTTGTTCCTTCACAGGATGGTTCCCTGTTCCCTGTACACCACATCCACCCAGCTCCCCTCAGAGCTAGCTCAGTCCATGTCTGAAGAGAAGGCATTTCCCCAGGGACTCTCCATGTGACTCTGGCCCTGAGGAGTCCCCAGATGCTTCCCATCTGAAAGGAGTGGTCCCATCTTACCCCAGGCACTAAAATATCTCACTACAGCTCTGAAAATAACATTTCATATATAACACACGTATGGCATAACTTTCCCTCTTACACTGCGGGACTGTCAAATAAAGTCAGTGGAATTGCAGTGATGTAAAATATGCATAAGTAAGGTAAGAATAAGACCCCTTTCTGCCCTCTGCAGCCTGATCATATGAGAAGCTGAACATTTCCCACTAAGTGCTTAGTGCCCTCTGCTCACATCTATTTGGTTTCAGTGAGAATTCAGCTAGCAGAGTTAATCTCTTACAACCTACTATTCCGATGCAATATGTTGCTCACATTCAGGAAATCTGAACTGAGTTTAGAAATTCCCAGGTCTCTCTGACAGTCAATAACTTACTATTTTAGTGCAATGAGCACATTAGTCCCGAACAGCTTGAGACTGCATTCTCCATTGATCAGATAAACAATTTGTGAGATATTTTATTACAAAACGACACACCAATTTAGCCATCTTTTCATCAATGATGTGCTTAAATTGGATGTGAAATGCCAAGAAAGTTGCCTCCCCAGGGTGCCATCAGTGAGAAATGTAAAGCAGAGGCTTTCAGTTAATATAGTTCATGTAGCAGAGTTTTATCTTTCAGTCAAATCAAATTTAAGTCAGCTGGTAATACATGTTTGACCTCCCATTATCTAAAGCCATAAATTGCATTGTAGTGATTTGTTAATCTCATTTTAAATCATCCAGCAACCTTTATATCTTTTTTAAAAATGAATCATGGGGGTTTTCTTCATTTTCTTATGAGTCCATAAAGTACAGTTGATTACATGTCTGGTTACTTGTACCTACCTCACTCATTCAAGAACCCTTACTTCTGTTGAATATAAAATGCATTATTGTTTCTAAATTCATTGAGGTATAGAATACCCCACATTGGCTATAACTGCTTTATTCCAGAGATAGCATGGATTAGTCTCAACAGCCCACTTTCAGATTGCATCTCTGAATTACAAAAGAAGTGGAAAATGAATCACAGAGTATTTGTGATCTTTTCTCAAAAAGTATCTAAGCCTGTGTTCGCATATTTACTAATACAAATTTAATTAACAGAATGGATGTCCTCTTTTATGTCACAGCCACTTAACGCTGCACTTCTATCACAGTATCGTCACGAAATTTCAGGAATGACACAAATCATCATGGTTCGATACATGACATAAATAAATAGGCAACATTTTTCATTTCCCCCACCACCACTTTTAAAACAAGAAAGATATGGAAAACTATGGAATATAATGTATATGCAGAACTATGAAAAATGAAGTATCTTCATGGTATTTCCAGAAGAAAATGTTCAGAAGCCAAAAGTCACAAGATTATGACAAATGTATGGTTTTTATGTAAACATTCAGTCTCAATTATTCACTATAATCAGAGCTTCTAAGAATTCCTTTGCTTAAACATCCCTGTGATACTGAGTTTTGCCACCCATTAGAAACCTGCAGCCTGCAATCAACACAAGAGTCCTCTGCAGAGGATCCAGAAAAGGCAGAGTCCTGTGTGTTGGGCACTGTGAACAGCCCTATGGAGAGATGCATCATAATCAATGTCATGGGGGTAAGAGCAGAGATTCACTAAAGTCATTTAAAGGTGTAGCTACTAAGCCTTCATTAGATGGGTCCACTTTCAATCCTGGCTGATCTAAACAGGGTTCAGACTGCTTATATTTAGACTCTCTGCAAAATGAAAAAGAAAAACCCAGCTTTTTTATCCTGGCAGTGCAGTTTTTCTAGCCTTCAAAGATGTCTCAGACAGACTTTTCTCTTGGCTTGATTTACAGGCAAAACATCCCTGTTCCTCAGGTCAGATCCTCTCTTTGCCCCACTAAGTGTGAAAGGGATCTCTGACCAAAGCACGGATGGTAAAGGACATAAAGGCACAGCATTCAAACTTCATGATATTACAGTACAGAGCACTTAAGCTAATTTTGATTAAGTCAAGCTTAATCCTTTGGTCTTGCAGGATGTCTCAGAAGGTTTAAAATCAATTTCTCCTACATCATCACTGCCCTTTACTTCAGCTATCATCTCTGTTACTGTCTGTGTGGACTCCTCTTGCAAAGGAGCTCATGACACCACTAGCAAAAGAAAACACTGACACCAGAAGAGACCTGTAATCACTCTTAAGCTTGCATTCACAGTGCAGGGACATTCAAATATCTAACCTAGATCATTCTCCCTTTCACTTTTGCCACTGCATGTGAAAACCTTTAGGATGGGATGCTAGAGATAAGTCCTATTGCAGGAGCTACCTCTAAAAGGCAGAGTTGTCAGTCAAGCAGACAAAAGCTCAGGCAATTAATCTTGTAATTAAAGCTCAAAAAGCAATACTCTTAGTTATTCCAAAGAGTTATATTCCAAAAAGTCACATTTCACAGGGTTATTCCCAGTAAAAATTCACATTAACAACCCTTTGTCTTGTACCTTTAACCTTGGTTCTCAATGTTTACCACAAAAGTCAAACACAAAAAAATAAAATCAAGCTAGCAAAATATGTTCTGGCTCGCCTTTGTTTTTTGATACATCTCTAACAGTTCTCTGTTCATTGCATCTCTCTGTGTCACCAAGACGACTCAAGAACTAGCAATAAAGGCAGCAATACATGGTATCAGGTATAAAAGTGTTAACGTGGCTTATAGCTCATTCATAGCCTATCAACATTTTTGCTAGAGAATAGGTACAACATTAATAAGCATCTCATTTGGAATTTTATGTTAAGAACACAGATGAGTAATTAGCAAAAAACAGTTGTTAGATGTTACATTTCAATACATTGGGGAGGGTGGGGATGGTATCCAGGAGTTGTGCTTAGTACTCATAGCAGTTTAACCTTTGCTGAGTGTCTTGAGTGTTAGTGGGGCTAACACCAAACAGTAAACAAGAAATCATTGCTGGGACCCCAAAATCATCATCAGAATGTTAAAAAACCCAAACCCAACCAAAGGCAAAAAAAAAAAACCCAAAACTGTAAGGATAGTGGGAAAAAACCTACTTTTAATTTGTCTTTTGATTTTTTGGTTTGGTGCACTAGGACTGTTCTGAACTTCTTCACAGCAGTAGGAAGACTGAAAACATTCTCAAATTTCTGAATGAAAACTAAGATGATAATATAATCACTCATCTCTGGTAATTAAGGATTGAAATAAATTTGTTGCTAAACTGGTACTAAATAATGTTCTCGCGGTATTATCAACTAATGAACAATCATGTCTCAGTACAAGCTCCGTGACTCAGATCAAGTAAATACTGAAAGCTGAGTTCTCCAAGGCAGCTTCTGGGTCCCGCTGTATTCCCTGAGCATTGTTTTGACCTCAGGCACACTCAGTGTAGACACAAACCCTGTTTGAGAGAGAAAGGGCACACCACCAACATGCACCCATGGGTCCTAATGCAACAGTTCTACTCATTTTACAGCTTCTCTACCAAAGCACTTGAAAGGTACGGATCTGGGGAGCAGCCCAGAACACCAGTACTTATTTAAAATGACAATCACTTTTGTAACACATATACTGCTGTTTTAATTTTGAAAAAAATGAACTCAGATAAAACTCATCTAAAGTATGAACCTTTTACCTTACATCACTCTTTCACTAAGTGGTAAATTACCTCAGCTTCCAGATATACATAGAAAATTGAGAATCCATTGCCACAAAATGCATACAAAGCCAAACTAAAAGTAAAGCCATAAAGATGACCTTATCTTCACAAATGGGACAGAAAATCACTATCTAGAAGACACTGGAAGTATTTCATAGAAACATAGGATCATTTAGTTTGGAAAAAAACCTTTAAGATCATTGATTCCAATTTAGAAAGAAAAATAAAGGGCTCTTCACCCTCAGACTGACAGCAGTAATTAAAATCTTTGTCTTTTTATTTGAAAATATTATTGTATTTATGCACATGGGAAAAAAATCAGTAAGAACAAAGAGATCTTTTAAAAGATCCTGTAGTATAAGTTTCAAATGTGACAGAAGCAATCTGGCAGATTTAATATAGGTGAGTAGTCAGAGCAAATTTTTTGAAAAAACACCAGAAGTGTTATAAAACTTAATTTATAAAACACACTTTATATATATATGTTATAAAACATACTTTCTATGATGTTCTCAAAACTTGGAAGAGTCTGCTTGTGAAAGCCTTGTAGGTTTGAGACAGTTTGTTTGGGGTTTTTTCTCATTATTAGCTTTAGCATTTATTACACCCAAAAGTGATCTTATTTTTATCTCCACAGTCTGCTCTTGCTGCATGCTTGCAAATTTCATAGGACTCTCTTTCAACTAAACAATTTCAATTTTCTATTCATACACTCAAGACTTCAATCACTACGGCTATTTGAAAAATTATATCACCAGCAAGAGCAGACAAGAATTTATCTTTTGTAGGCTATAAAAGAGGAAGATATTTATTTTCATTCCTGTAGGAGAGGGAGGTTGTGACAATAAAAGGTAAATGACACCCACAGATTTCAATTGCACAGTCAAAAGCTGGGTTTGTTTTCAGAAAAAAACATGGAAATCGTCACACATTCTTACAGTTTTGCAGCTGCCATTTATATTCACAAATTCAGCCATGTGTTTAGATTTATTTTGTTTAGCATCAAATCAAACTAAAAACAGTACATCTACTTGTGAAAAACTAAAATATGGGTATTTAAGACTGCAAAGACAGTATTCACCCGAGCTTAATAATGTTAACTCATATACATGGACATGCAGAATCAGACAGAGTAGCAACTTTCCAAATAACTCAACCAATATTTTTTTTTTCAGATAACTGTACCAATATGGATAATTCTCATCAGCAACTGTTTTCCATGTATTAAATTAAATTATTCAATGATAGCAACAGAGTCTGTCCTGGCACTGCTTGAAAGAGAGGAGCTCAACCATTATGTGGGATGTTTAAAAAAAAAGTACCTGATCTCTCCTTGGAACTGGTCTGTACTAAATATGATAAAAACAAAACAAACAAACAAACAAAAATATATATAACCGATTGAATTTGAATTCTCCACTGAGAGGAAAATGATGTGGCTTTAAAGGTCTGCTGACTGAAAATTCGATGGCTTCCTGAACTGAACAAAATTCAGGAATGCTGTTGGATGTTATTTTAAAATTTGGTCTTTTTGTTTAAAAAAGTCAATGTTGTACAGTTATGGTAAATAAAACATATGCCATTTTACTTCATACCTCTATTCCAGACATAAACATTATTCACTTTTTAAATTCATAATTTTAAGAACACTTCTAATGTATAGGGGTAGCCAGGGAGCTATCAATGAAGTTGGAGAACAAAAATTCATAGAATATGTAGCTCCAGCATTGTCTACCTCCTAATATCACTGTGCCTCAAACTTGCACCACCAAAACATTGTATTAACACATGACCACTGGGAAAATAATTTAAGCAGAAAAATTGAATGATATCTGGGAACTGTGTAAAAGCCTTTCTGTGCAAGTCTGAAAATCTTCTGCCTGAAGCAATTAAAAATGATGCCTTTACCAATTAAAACTACTCTAACAGGTATGAGAGCAGCTATGAAAGCATTGCTTGCTGGTTAAAGAAACAAGAAGGTGATGATAAATATAAATCAGAGTGTAGAAATTGTAGAAAATTGATAAGGGAAGGGAAGTAAAACAACTCAATCTACCATTATGCCAGAGCTATGGACAATTTAAAGGCATATTTCTCCATGAAAGTATACTTAAGGATGGAGAGGCCAATCAGGACTTACTTTTTCAGCCAAAAGTGAAGGAAGCTTAGGCTTCTGATATCATTAATATAATAACATAATAATAATAACATACTGCATTAGAAAAGCAGCACTGTTTAAGCTAGTAATTCTGCTCCCCCATGTATTCTTGCTCCTTCTATTGCCAGCTACACTATCCTGCTGTTACATCTGCATGAGTCCCTCCAGGAAAAAAGGAAGGATAAAAGAAGGGGCAATAATGCAAGGGCACAGTTTCCAAACCAACTCTTCTCAGACTTTTTACTTGCATCATTTCCTCTGATGGATGGCTGATGTCCAGATCACATTGTCTAATAACTGCTAGAACTTCCCTCCTCCCTCATTTCCCCAACTGTAT
Source organism: Daphoenositta chrysoptera (assembly GCA_013397915.1). Lineage (NCBI taxonomy): Eukaryota > Metazoa > Chordata > Aves > Passeriformes > Daphoenositta > Daphoenositta chrysoptera. The sequence goes on from VZRO01006629.1 coordinate 525,809, forward strand.
CATCACACTTAATGCACTTCCACGGACTGAGTTAACGCATTACTGTGCCTTTCTTATTAGACTTCATTTCATTACCCTGCTCTAACTATCAGATGTATGAATTTGCTTTTCTGTCAAGTTTCCCCCTCAGTCTCCCAATCCCTTCAGCCCCAAACAGGGAAACACACACACGCACCCCTTCTCTCTGTCAAACTGCATTTCTGGTCCATGCCAATACGAAAAACCCCTTCACAAAATCCTGCTTTGCTGCCTACCTTCAAGCACATTTCTCTCACAATACCTACAGATAATGGCAGTCCCCAGTGGCAAGGCCAGGAGTGGTCTGAGATTTCTGAGGTGGCTGGGAGAGAGAGAAAGAAACAACCCAACCAGGCAGAAGACACTGCATGAGGGTACTCTCTTCTAAGAATGAAGTGGCTCTAATACACTGTAGCCACATTAGGCACAGGTTTAACAAACTTTGTTAACCGGTTTTCTCCGAGCACCCTGTGTGAGCAGGGCCCCTGTTTGCATTACCACATTTGCACTTGACAATACGCTCCCAACACCTTACCTGTTGCAGCCTTCAGTTGCATCTGGTCTGAAACACTGACTGTGAATTTTGGCTTTTCTTACATGTCCATGCAGTGTCTAGGGCAAGGTATCTCTGAACTTTTATTGAGGTTCTTAAACGCTCCTTGATATAAGTGACTAACAGAAACAGCAGTAATAAGGCTACGTATTTAGGGAGCAACAACCAACTATGATTGGTTTCAATGCTGCAAGAACTATAGGCTGTATAAGTCTACCAGAACATACCACTGTGCAGACAAATTAGGTTTTGCTCAGTGGATGTCTACTCTCCCTTTAGCCACTGAGGTACTGGACAAGAACAGTTTAAATATAAATTTAAATTTTGTTCATTGGTTCCAGCTCATCTCTGTTTCCAGTGTAATCGAACATAAATCTGATCACACAGCTTGGATAATATCATTGTTCACTTTATAGCCATGGCTCACCGTCACACTGGACAAGATCACACAGGGGATAAGGTCACAGAAACTCTCTGTGTGTCTTCTACCCTGTGATGTTATCAGGTACTCAACCCTAAAGCAATAGAAATACACTGATAAAAGAGAGGAAAGGGAACTGTGATAATAAATCAACTCAACTGCAGAGAAAGTGCCAGGGAAAACAATATTGATTTTTTTTTACAAGTCAGCGCACAGATTTGTCAGACAAAAGAATAGAGATGTCAAAACCCACAGAATCAAACACACTAATATTAAGAGAAAAACATCCACACTACCTACAAAATGCTAGAATGTGTGCATAGTGATGTTTATCAGGAAGATGAATGTATTTTATCATACTTAAAAAATTTAAAGGAAATACTTATATGATCTGTATTTAGCAGCTACTGTTTGCCCCACACTGATTTTACATTAAGACATCTAACTAGAGTCAGGCAGAAAGGGAGTCCACTGCAAAAGGAAAGTGCCTCTGGCCCAGTGAACAAAAGATGCTTCACTCCTCACCTAAGGGAGGTGACTCACTGGTCACCACCTCCCCAGGTGACAGCAAATTATCTTGCATCTCTTCAGTGACTTAGAGGAGCTTTCTTTCTGAAATGGCCATGTTACCGCTCCTGGAAAATAGGGGATTGGTCAGGGGAGGTCAAGCAGACAAGACTATATTGGAGAGAGAAGACTTTTAAGTTCTATTCCACTGATGAAATGAAGTACTAAAATTATATAACCTATTAAAATAAATATACTAGACAACATCATAAACTTTGATTCTCTCACTGAGCATCATAAGCAAGTAGTAGTTACCCGAAAGCTGAGTGTAAGAATAGAAATAACTAGCAGTTCAGAGCAGTCATTCATCTGCTATCTAACACTTATCTTTAATAAATTCAGAGAAAATAAGGTCAGAAGGACTACTACTTCAAATATTGTATCCCGTGGAACAGAAGCCCTTAAATTTCATGCAGTTCCTCTTATTTGTATTCTCAAAACCTGTTTGGCAAAATCAATTATTTTAGAAAGACATTTAACATTGATTTGAAGACTTTATAAGGTGTAGAAATAATCAGTTCCACTGGCAATCTGTGCTAGTATTTCCATGCCCTCACTGTTACAAATTACTATCAATTTCTTATTCAAATTTGGATGCCTTTAACTTCCCACCATTAACCTTTTCTCTCTTAAATTACAGAGGCAAGATTTTCTCGCCATAAAGGTATTTGGGCATTATAATCACAGCACTTTCAAATCCTCTTTCTAGAAAAAGGGATAGACTGAATTCCTTAAAACTCTCATTATAACTTGTATTTCTCAGCACAAACGTTATTTTTGTGGCTGCTTTACTCAGTAGTTCTAACCCTTTGCAGTTATGGGGATGCAAGAGGTTGTTACTGACATGGATGTGGGCTGTACCTGTGACCATCTGGAGATAAACTGATGTCATTTCCCCAATTCCCTGGACTTCAGCACCTTTCATGCTACTGCCAGTAGGGTACCAGGCATACCCACAGCTACATGCCATGGAATTTGTGCCAGGTACAAACTAATACTGAACCACAAATCAGGGCACTGTAAAAACATTATGCTTTAGCAACCATTGATATTCTTTAAATTGGACATGCTGTTTTCCTTTGCTTGGCCTTGTTTTTATTACCATGCTTTTATTTCCATTGATGAGAGGCAGTGCTAAAAAAGAAGAAAATAAACTGTGTTTCATCTTTGCAGGATGGCCACAAAAGCCTTGTTTAGCGAAGAAACTATAGTAGAAGTACCAGACCAGTTCTAGGCATCACTGGAAAGGTAAGCAGCAGTCTCGATTTTCAACACCTACTCTTCACCAGCTGCCAATATGGTAAAAGAATTATGATCTTTCAAATACGTATGTATTTGAATATGTACATTCTTTGTTGTTTTCTTTTCCCATCTTTTCAGTCTCTGAAATGGTTATTCCAAAAGAAGAAATGTAATACAGAGAAATATGTAGAATTTATTTTATCACGAGTTATTTGGTACTGCATCTCCTAATAATAATAGTCAGAAAATCTATTAAAATAGAGGCTGTAAACTCTTTTTCTGACTGTAGTTTCCCCTTTGCAAGTTTCCCAAGTTTAAAACACATCCATGCCATGAGCCACACAGACGAACACTTGTGCCTGAGGTTTCCTTCTCATAGGGACACTTCCAATTACTGAAGAAAAGTGAAGTGCATCATAGCCAAAGTTTTCATAGCTTCCAGCACAGTTAAGCAGCTGCGTGTGCTGTGAATCCTTCTCATAGCATGGCAGCCCCTGGTCGCACAACTGAATTAGAACCTCTTCATGATTTTACAGCTAATTTTGTTTGCTAGGCAGAGAACCACAGAATGGGAACTGCCTTTCCATGATCTCTTCATGAAGAAGTGGTAAACAAAATTTCAGAAGCAGAATCTGTGTCTTTCCTGTTTGTTTTAATTTTTGAGCTAAGTAAAATTGTGTCGAAATGAGGGCTATTGAGGCAGCCATCCTCCAGCAACTTAAATGCTCTGATAGTCCCTAGAACCTTTAGGAAAAAGGGTGATAGTGCTAAATACACAATGGACAGGAGAAATACAAGCCACTAGATTAAGAGAGCAAGACTTTTGAATAAACACCTACATGTGGTAAGTGATACAAGCAGGAAATAACAAGTCTTGCTGAAAATACACTTTTTCCAATATACACTGGTTTGTTCTTGTTCATCAGGCCTGTCAAACATACAAAAGTTGTTTATTTGGATATTGTATGAGCTATTTACTACCTGGAGTTCTGAATTCAAACCCGACAGTTTAAGCCTATGGAGTCTTGGAAAAATTCCACCAAGTGCTCTAACACTGGATTCCTTGTACTTATCTTTGCGTATTTATGAAAACATCTAGACCTAAAAAAACACATTCCATGGAACCATACTTCTTAGATGTAAGCAAAATCCTATCTACTATTTCAGCAAGAAATGTCCTTTCTATTACTCTTTCTTTAGAAATCTCTTTCCCACTCTGCTATCTAATGATTAAAGTGAATGCTTTCCTTCCTTCTACTTTCCTGCAAAAATTAAGAGAATTGTCTCTGAACAAAAACCAAACAAATAAAAAATCCCTAATCATCCTTAAGGAGGTAGAAAAACCTCAATTGTGTAGGTGTGAGTCAAGGTTTTTATATGACAACTTCATATTACTTATCTTACTAGAAACAATTTAAAATTACATTTATGTTCAAAATTCTGGGAAAAAAAACCCCACACTCTACTGATTCGATCATTTAATGCTTTTTTTTCCCATTTCAAGTGTGTGACTTACAACATGGGCAGCTATACAGAATACATCTTTATTCTCTTACTGACTGTCCTGGTTTTGGCTGGGATAATGTTAGTAAAACTGAATGCCTGTTCCAACTCATCCAGTACTTCCCTCCTTTAGAGTCTCCTGCCTGGATCACTTTTCCCTATCTGCTTATATAACATCAGTATTGAATGGCAACAACCAAAACATTCATGACAAACTTATCTTGCTCAGCCTGTGCAGCTATTTGTCTGTTTTAAAGACAAGTTACTCTTATGAAAATCTAACATGAACACAGCATGCCTGCTGGCATTTTTCCTGTGCACCAGCACATCTTATGTGCCTAACAAGGCTCATCCATCATCTGCACTAACCATGGACTAAGGTGAAAGGTCAGGAGTCAGGGATTGGAGAAAGTCAACTGTAAGGGGACAGAAGGCATGCTGATAGGTAAAAGACTGTATCACTGTCATCTACTGGCAGCAGTGATTGACAAAGACAATATTGTTTGGAAATACATTACAATTATCCCTTTATTTCACATTTTCATTTTGCTCTCTACAGCTGGAGAGATGCAATAGCTACTGCTGAAAGTCCATGAGAGACTTTTATGACTTCTGCCATATCTGTAGTGTACAGCATCTGCTCAGCTTTTAGAGGTGACTCCTTAGTGAGAGGCTCACAGTTTTAGGGTCCAGATTCAGTCGTTTCTCCCCACACAGATAAGATTTCATATTCCTCTAGAGAGTTCAACAGCTGTGTGAAAGAAAATGGTCTTGCCACCATCCGATGTTCCTGATAGCACTGTTCTGGACATTTTTCTCTGCAGGCATGTTCTTTTAAAAAACCCTATCATGTTAGACTTCCTTAAATCCCACAGGTTTTAGAAAATAAGCCTCCCTCTCTCTGAGCAGGGCAACTCTTTTCTTTCACTCCCAACTATCCGTTCTAGAATCTGGGCAACAGTTTTCCAATTTCTAAGACAATTGCTTTCCATTATTCTAAATCTCTTAATCAAAAAATATGACAGCTAACCAATAAAAAACATGCTCCAGTTTTTTTCATGTCATTTCTTCATAAAATTAAGGAGCAGAAGAACAACAGTTTATATGAGATTATTTTAAGAAGAGAAAGATGTCTCAGCAGTCTGCTAAACAATTGCATGTCCTTCTCTCTCAAAAAGATTCTATGTTGTAAAAGTAGTAAACAGTAATATGAAGAAAGTTTCCTAAATTACATGACCTTCCTTTCACAGTCCAATGAGCAAATTATAGGAACACTGATCTCAGAGGGGTATTTTAGGAAACCATCCCTACAAAAAATATACAGAAATATGGTATCCAGGATCTAAAGGGAATAATCTCCATTTCTTTAACTTCTGATAAAGATAAAAATAGAACCAGGATCTGTGACTGTCTTTTGAGGAGCTGGGGTTGAAATTTAAATGTTCTTAAATTTTAAATGTCCTGACAGAAATAATCAGGGTTTAAGCCCTGAAGGGATCTCTTAACCACTCAGCCTGACTTATTTTAACATTCATTATGTATCTTTCAGCTATCCTATGCTAAACTGAAAACCTTTATCTTGGCAAAAGTACTGTTTGCCCAACAACTGCAGAGGTTTTTGCCCTAGGACTTGCCATGGTGTGTAAGGTGAAGAAGCCCCTGCCCAACGCATAGAACATGTCAGTGCTTGCCTCTTTTCACTGCATGGTAGCAGCTCCCAGGGACTCACTCACATTTTGCTTTCCAGCCAGAATTAAGATTTCAACAGCCAGCATTTTTTTCACGGCAGAAATACAGCAATCAAGTTACTGCAACCTTTTGTTTTTCCTTCTCTCAGCCTAACAGCTGGAGGTTTCTAAGTCTGCCTTTCAAAAGCCTTTACATCATCTTTGCAGCTCATTTACGCACTGGCCCCACTTTTAAAATATGACCACAGCCAGACTGTGGGGAACAGAACCATATTTAGCTTCTCAATATCCATCTCACTGACTTGGTTTAAAGAGGTAAAAATCACCTACTTATTGATCCTCTGTGCTCATGCCTAAGGATCACATTAGCCATTTTGTCAGCATAGCACTGAACTCAGTAGTTAAAAATAATGCTGCAAAAATGCTGTTAGTGTTTCAGTATGACACAGTTTATAGCTAGAAATTATGTCACCTATAATATGAATGTCAAAAATATCACATTCTCTTTTCAGTATTCCAGCCCAGAATTAATTGGAGGTCCAGAACCAAGGAGGTGAAAGTGTACACAGTACAGAGTGCTAGTCTTTCTTTCAGTCACAGCCTGTCAATGTTTTACATGCATGTCTTCATTTCCACTAAAAGACAAGTACTTAATCTTTCAGAATTTTACATCTTGTTTTATTCTGTTGTCCCAAGTAGGATTTATTCTAGTAGAAGTACCATACAGTCTTGGAAATGGTCAAATCACCAGAAAGTTATTAATCTTGGATATATACACCAGGAAAACTCAGTGTAAAAGATAAAGAGTAACTTAAGGATTTTAGTGGAACATTCTTTTTCTGTGCCCAGATCCTGAAATCTTACATCAGCCAGCACATTAAACTCCCAGAAGGTAGCAGAGGAAAGGTTCATGTGAAAAAGTACTTGACGGCTGAAGGAGCCACTCCATAAAACTATTAATCCCCAAGAAGGACAGCAGAGCTTACACTAAGAGTGAAATATGTGCAATTGAGGGTGCTACCCATTTCATCATTGATTACTGAATGACCCAACACTGCAATCTGCTGCAAGGAAGCAATGATTCTACTCTCCTCCATCGTCTAATTCCTTAGCACTGAAGTTCTGAAGTCTCAGATTTTAGCATCATAGTCCTGCTGTTTTTCTTAAGGATTTCTGGTTCTTGTTTTTGTAGGCATATTAAGTTAAGCTTATTTTTATGGTAACTCCTGACTATGAAACACTGGAGAAGAAAAACAAACAAACAAAAAAATTGCACCAAAACAAACCTACCATCCATTTAGAAATATTTTTATTAGCAACTGTATAATACATTTAGGTGAGTATTTTTGACTATTAAAATCAGTATCAGTCTCACCTCTGAATTCAAACTGCTGAGAACAGCCCAGAGCCCTTTCTTCCTCTGAGAAAGGCTCTTTATTACTCATCAGGCATAGCAAAAGCTAATGTCAGCATAAGGGTGTGGGGTTTTTCTCTTGATGCTAAACTCGAGGTAGTTGCAGGAGCTGATGAGGCATGCTCAGAGCACATTTAGCCATTCTGACTCCTCAGGGAGCTTAAAGCTGCCCAGAGAGTAAGATCTTAGACTGCTGAGACCAAATGTTTAAAATAAGGGCAGAAATATTAACTTAGGAAGCAGCTCAAAGCTTCTTCCTCCTTTTATCTAAAAAAGTTGTCACTTTCTTTTGATCACAACAGAAATTCCAGGCTCATTCACACCATTTAATGCTAATCCCTGCAAGACGGTGGATTTGTTAGCTATCCTTCTGACTACATAAGTAAAATTTTCTGTTAAAATACTATTAAGCTTAAGAGTCTTGAGTTTCTCTAACTCTATTCTCAATTACCTATTCACCTCTCGTTGTACAATAAGGTCATCCAGATGACTCAAGTTGCTTCAAGCACACTGTTTTAGCTCCTCAGAAAAATCTCACTAGGCATTTATTCATCTACCAAAAATACGTTTTGGTGCTTTAAATCTGTCCTTTAGTGAAGTCTACAGGTAATATCTGGGCTTCATTATGTGCTTAATGAATAGTTACCTTTGAGGAAACAGTAACTTGAAATAATCTGTCAATGGAGTTAAGGGAATCCATGTATAAAAGTGGATTCATCATGTAATCTTATTGATGTAAGTAATATAAAGATACTTTTCCCAATTCAGTTTCAGATTTGAAATATTTGGTTTTGGTAACAGAAAAATCATACTTTTAAGGTGTTAACTGAATCGTACTTTTCTCTCTTTCTGGCTTTCACAATGACTCTCTATTTAGAGACTTGACTCCCCGACAAGGACAGCACAAGCATCTGAACTCCACAGATTCACTTGAAGTGGGAACTGCTGGGTTTTTGAGCCTGTCAATTCTTATGTCAGGTTTTGCTGGTATGCTTCAAACAGTGACTAAAGAACAAGAAGTTGGCCCTTGTTCCAAAAGGATACAATCCATGACTCAGCGTTAGAAAGCAGATAGATTAGATATAGAGAGAAACATAGGAAGACAATGAAACATTGGTTTGTGTGATTTATCGGTTAAACGACACAAACAGTACAGAAACGTAGATGTGAATCCAATAAAAGAAATACCTGCTTTTATCAAAGGTTTGCAGAGTCCAAAATGTAACCAAACTATGTACCTTCCACCTTTTCAAAGGAGACAGTGAGGTCGTTGTTTTGTCATATATTTGGTTTTGTTTGACTAAATTTTTTTCACAATTTGGCTTTGCAAGGTTATTTCTGATTCCTATTTCAAGAACTTAAAAGTTCTAGATTTGCAGGGGCAAAGATCCTACGCCAAACTACTAATACATGAAATTATGTCAGACTACTTAAAATACTTTGGAACAGCAACTGCCAAGTAATTGAAGGCTAAATTCCATTTAGTGACCTAACTGAGAACAACCTTTTTGTTTCCCTGATGTGCACCTGTGGCCACCCGACATATTTCCAAGTTCTTTTACAAGCTGCATTCTCTCTCAATATTTTTTGAAATCTCTAAATCTCCACTTGATGTGGAGAATAATGTCTACATAACCCCTCTGTGCATTCTGTGACATTTTAGTACTGTCCCTGGTTAGCAGCTACCTGGTTTTGTTTCGCAATGAAGAATAAAGTCAGCAAAGTCTAACAGGATATATCATTAAATGAAAGTATATAGCACCAACTATACAAATAAACTTTTTGTCTCAGCATTTAGTTACTCTTTTCAGTTGACAATGGGGTTACTAAGATCACTCCTTAAAGCTGTCTCTATGCAACTGCCAACCACTCATCAGGTTTCAGATACTATGTTCTTCAAATATTTTGATAAGGCTTATTTAGCATTCTTTATGCTACACTTTGTCTGATATGTCACTCAATGCAATACTTTTTCTAAAAAAAAAAAAAAAAGCAAAAGCAAAAAAAAGCCCCAACCTTGCTTGACAACAAAGAAATAGATTAAAAGAATATTTCAAGTTGGAAGGGATCCATAAGGACCATAGATGTAGATATTTCTATGGATTTTGAGTCTACATATACACTCTCCTTTGGCAAGGAACATCATGGATTTCTGCATCTATAACAGAATGCATTACATAGCTTTAAATATTCTGTATCTGATCCTATAATATTCTAAACATTTTTAAATACTCTTATCTTGTAATAAAATCATACATAATAAAACAGCATCAAACCCTACTTTGGTCTACTCTATCTCTCTATTATAAAGTATTAAATATTAAACAATTTAGATAAAAGAAAGATGAAAAAGAGGTACTCTTCCTATCATAACTTAGCATTAATATTTCATTAAAGTCCAGATGTGACATATTATTAAATAGTGACATTTTACTTCAGGAGTATTTCTTCTTATCACTGCATTTTTAAATAATAATACTAAAAATTAATTTTTTTTCTATGAACTAGTTAAATTTTGAAAAAGAAAAGTTACAGGATTCTGTATTTTTATGAAGTGTGCAAGATTGAACCAAGGCCAAAATCACTGCACTTGACACTCCAAATATTTTATTTTTTTTTTTAATTATTGGAAATTTAGAGTAGCATTGAATGACATTCTCTTCTACTTTTCAAGCAGACTATTTTTTGCCAGAGAGGCGTAAAACTTCAAGTGCAAATCCGCTCAAAACACAAGGAACGAGTCGCCATTTTATCTAGGGAGCTGAATGAGAGAAAGGTAGGAAAACAATCTTTCATTCAAATGTTGGGGTGGTTTTTTTCAAAATATATGAAAATCAACAAATACATTCAGTTATCAAGTTTTTATTTCCTTCCAGTTGTTGAACACACCCTTCCCGCTTCTCCTAGTTAAAGTTATTGCAACCAGGTTTTCCACAGGCTTTTGGTGAGTGTGCAAACTATTTGTATTGATGGCATTTTTTTTCTAAATATATGATCTGTAGCCTGTTCACACCTCTACTTATATCACCATGAGCTCTTTTCAGTCTATACTTGTTAGTACCAAGGCTGTATTAATGTTCTGTTGAGATGCTTTTTGTCTACTTAGTCACATATGCTTTGACCAATGTGACTCCAGCACTTAATTGTTGTCTTATCCTCTCAGGCCAGGTACTATTCAAAAAATAAGAATTTCATTAAGCTGTAGCTGAAAATTTATCTCACTTAAAGTACATTATAGTTCATATGTACTTTCTTCATCCTAAGGCTGGGTCTTAATAACTTTAGCCTGACAGTAAATAATGCAGCAATTGCTTGCATAACTTTTAGTGTATTGTGCATGAAAGACAAGTGACCCTTGGAGCCTGGACTATTTTGCTGAGATAAATGCACAGTGAAAGAGAAACAGCTCATTCACCACCCATGCACAAAACACATCACACACACTAAAAAGAGAGAAGAGTTGGTAAGACAGGTCCATGTATCACATAGCACAACATAGACAAGGTTGAGATTAGTGATGATGTGCTTATCATCCCTAGATAGTGTACATCTTTGCAGTTATACCTCTGATGACCAGGAGCTTTTGGGTACACACACATCATACAATAAAAAATATTTCAAGCTTCATGGCATAGAATCATAGAATCATCAAGGCTGGAAGAGACCTGCAAGATCATCCAATCTGCCACCCAGCACTACCACTGTAACCCCTAAACCGCATCACCCAGCACCAGATCCAGATGCCTCTTAAACAGCCCTAGGGATGGTGACTCCACCAGCTCCCTGGGAAACCTATTCCAGTGCCTGACCACTCTAACAGGGAAAATTTTTTTTCTGATACCTAATCTGAATCTCCTCTGTCTCAGTTTAAGGCCATTTCCTCTTGTCCTCTCACTGCAGTCACGGCAGAAGGGACCGGCTCCACCTCGCTACACCTTCCTCTCAGGGAGTTGTAGAGAGCAATGAGGTCTCCCCTGAGCCTCCTCTTCTGAGCTCCTCTCTTCAGCTCCCTCATCTGCTTCTCATAAGGCTTGTTTTCTAGAGCCTCCATGAGCCTTGTTGCCATTGCACATGCTCCACGGCTTTGGACATGCTCCAGCCCCTCAATATCCTTTTTTAAAGTGTGGGGCTCAAAACCAGTTCTCGAGGTATGGTCTCACCAATGCCAGATACAACAAGACAACATTTTTTCCTTTGGGACAAAAAATTTATTTGTTTTTGCTGCCCCTGTCTACTGCCCTAGCCATAAACTCTTGACTCACACTGTCAGGCACTGTTCATACACACACACACATAAACTTGCCACATAAAAGCACATGGACTGTGAGTAGGTACAGTAGGCCACTAAATAAAAAAACCAAACTAAAACAAAAAGCAAACCAAAAACAATGCTGGAAAAGAGACATCTGAAGAAACATAATGAGTCAAGTTCTTCTAAGAAGGTGGAAAGCACTTGTTAGTAGATAAACAAACTGAATGGGTTAGGTAGTCACATTTTTCACCTTGTTTCCTTTGTTTATTCAAGTGAAAAAAAAAAAGATCAATATTCATGAAGGTAAAAGCACAAATATCATTGGGCCAGGATTACCATAAGCACTGCAATTTCATACCAATTACTTTCTAGACAGACAAAGTGTAAAATTAGTTCTAGCTACTTTTGCTCTCTATGGCCACATTAAACAAAGCCACAGAAGTTGTTTGCTTACTTATACACTCATTAATAACAGACATTGATCAGCCTAATTGCAAGTGCACATTTATACATCACTGCTGAAGTAATTTATCCCTGCTAAACATATTCACCTTTTCCATAAAGTTAAGTCGCAATTGTTCTCAAAAACATTTTATAAGGGCTTCCATAAAACTACAGTATTTAGAAAGAATGCTGCTTGACAGCTCTCACATAATTTTTTTCTGTAGAAGACAGTAATTAAAGATAAACTCCACAAAACTAAAAATGTAATATAATCCATAAAAATTATGCATCATAATGTGGACCTGTGATGGAGTTTATATTGCTCAAGAAACGTTTTTGTATATAAACATATGAGAATCTATCACTTTCATAACTCATCATCATGTCACTGTATTATAGTGCTCAGCTTTTGTACAAGATGGAGTTAACCAGCATCTTTAACTGATTGTCAAAGGGGAGTGTTTCTTTTCTTTCACTTTATTTCCATGTACATCACAAACAGCAGGGGAACTGCTGCCCTTGTCATTTAATCAGACACAAGTTCACAGGTAAGCTTAACTAAGTCTGCCAATTTGATTCACTCCCTGGTTTGCTGGAATGGCCTAATCCCATAGCCAACTTCAACACACACAACATAATTTATTCCTAAATTCCAATGTGGAATAAACTGACCCTTGAAAGGCAGAGATACATAAGAGACACAGATAATATGGTTATGAACCATGTCACATTACAATCGTCTAAGATGGTCCTTCAGCATTAAATTCTTGCACCTTCATAAACCCCAAAATGCTTCATAAAAACAGAATATCCCTTTGTTGGCATAGTGTAAAATCCCAGTCTCTTAAACTGCCAAGGAGCCTTCTGATGAGTTGACTAATAAAATTTATTACAAAAATAAACAAACAAAAATAACCATGTCAAATGGCAAACCAAAGCAGCCTTTGGAGTGGTAGAGACTGCAGACTTCATAAACATCTGCAGGAGCTGACCTGAAATTTTGCCACCAGGAAGGCACCATGGTAACAAAGCAGGGGAATGGTCTGTGAACTGGGAGCTGCCAACTCCCAAAGAAGCATCAGGAAATGCAACCTCAAAGTGAAAAATATGAAATCTCTCTTAAACTGGTTGTGAGATACCACTGAGCATTCTGAAGCAGCTACAGACATGCCTGCAATATCTGGCGCACCACAGTATCTCTAGCCAGGAAGCAGCAAAAGGGGCTTTTGTGTTCCCTGACCCTGGCAGTTACACATTTTGGGGTTTTACTTCAATATTGCTTTCAGTCCATTTACCACTGTAAACATTACCTCACAGCTCATAGAATCTCTGAAGATCAAGACAGAAACAGCTTCAAGCCCCCAGAACAGCTCTCTGCTAGCGCAGACTTTAAAACCTACAGCAGACCACTCATCCCTCACATCCATGCTCTTGGCAGTCTCCGCCACGGTGAGTCCCTGTTTCCAGCAAAGGAGATGATTGCCCTGTCTGTGGGTGTCCCCTGCTTGTGCAACTGCCTGCAAACAGTGGTGTCCTTGTCTAAAGCGAGCAGGAGACAAAGGAGTGCGGAAGGCACGGACAGGGATGGCTCTCTTCAGCAGCACAGGGTTCAAGCCAGCCACAATGGACCACCTCTGGGAACCAGAGATGTCTGAAGAGTTGCTGTAGCTGTGCAAGGGTCAGTGTTTCCCGTAACACTGATGAACTTCCTGGGGATGGCACTCTCCTAAAGACTAACACTGAAAAAAAGGAAATGTATCTGCAGTTTGCAGGGCATACCAAATAATTTTCAGAGGCTTATGTTACAGGTTTATCTTCTGACTCCTTAAGATGACCATGTAGAGGGGCAGATTATACATGCATATCCCTCCTGGTATTTTCTTGTCCTTTATCAATTATTTTCTGATCATAAGGCTACAGAATTAAAAGATAGACTGTGAAATTTTAATTGACCTTTCATATCTTCTGTATGTTTGAGCAATCTTAATGTTATTCTCCAAAGAAAACCTCAAGTTACTCAAATTTCAGAGGATTTCTTTTTATTTTCTTATTAAAGGGAGAGTTTTAAAAAGTTTCAGAATTTAAGTAGTTTGTGAGTCTTCCTTAATTTAATCATTTTACTGATTGTTAATAGAACTCCTGCAGAATTGGGTTTTGCCTTTAAGTTATGAATTATCTTTTAAATTTCCTTCAATCTTTTACTTACATCCTTGGCCCATTTCAATTCTTCTTTTCTTGCCTTATTTTATTCCTTACTTTCTCCATCATTATTTTGTTCATTCCTACATTGCCACTGAAACAAATATAAATAACACAATTTCAGACATTTGAGAAGATCTCCCTGAAGTCTTTTTCCTTATTGAGGACATCCAGTTTACTGAACATTGATACTTACTAACTACCTTTGAAGTCACTGACATTAGCGGCGAATGGCTGCTGCCAAACAGAAGCAACAAGTGCTGTTCTGGAGACCTTAGGTAGAGGTCTGGAAGAAATCTGAACTCTGGAGACAGGATGGCAGCTGTGAAGGCATCAGAACTGGCAGTGAAACCAGTGGATAAATTCTAATAGATTATCCAGACTGTCTAAAACCACTTTCCCATTTATGTATGTGTTGAATAAACAATATTAATATTATAGGTAAAATATGTAAGAAATTGTATTATTTCTTACAACACCATATGATGATTTCAAAGTCCAAACAACTTGTCAAACTAACAACTTTTTTTTTATATCTGAAACTGAAGCATCAATTTTTGAGCTACATACAAATTTAACACAATTCCTTAGTCAGAACAAGTCTACTACTGGTACATAAAAGAAAATGTTTTCTCATCCCTTCAGTTACAGATTGGAAAAATCCCAGCCTCCCATATCACTTCCCTATATCCTTCTAGGGAAAGCACTAGCAAAACAAAGAAGAGAAGTAAAATTTTCTGCCCATTCAATGCACTATAATCTTTAGTCTTCTTCGTGGATTGTAATAGTCAATGCCTGCATCTATGTTCTGTCTGTTCTCTTTTATTTCAAGTCCCAGCTGGAAAGAAGACTGGAATTATTTTCTAAGCTCTGAACCACTGGAGAAATCCACTACCAATGGAAAATTGTCCACCAGGATTTTAATTTATTTATTTTTTGTCATACATACAGGTTTTTCATTCCTTGGGAGCAATACAAAGCCACTTGATCACACCAGTTAATCTTGCCACAATATACCTAATACTTTTAAGTGTAAAAACAGAGCAGGAAAATAATCCAATCCTTCTCATCTCTTCCTCCCCCTCAAAAAGCCCAGAACCAACAGATCATCAGTCCTTCTTAAGACATCACAAACAAAAATTTAAAAGGCCAAATCTACTGTTTTTCCTTTCCTGTCAAGTTAATGATGAAAGTTTGATACAGTATTTATTTTTTCTTTATCTAATTTCTAGCAAGTGCCTTTCCTTAAAGAAAGAAAGCTTTGGGATATATATTCAACAAAAATTAATTCCTCAGGAAAAGGGCTTATACCAGATGTCTGTGAGCTGTTAGCCACATGTTGCCAGTTGAGCCTTTTGTTGTCATAAGCTACACACTATTCTTCCAAGCATCGTTCGTTCCTTCTAGTATCACCAACTAATCTGATTGAAAGACCAGACAGTAGGTTCCAAATTCCCAGATGGGGACTGCCTGTAGCTGCTAATAATTTTCACACCAGGAAAAAAATAAAAAGCTCTTTTCATGTTAAGAGTGTTTTATTTTATTTTAAAAAAGATACCTCAGATCCACATCTTTCCACATACTCATTCAAACCACTTGCAAACATTCTTGCACATTTTCACAGTCTGTTGCCAAACTATCTAAGACTAACAGCATCAAATTACCTCCCCATCTTTTTGATTTTTAGACTCACACTTTTTTTTTGGCTAGTGTGATGGCTGAGGAAATTGCAAGGTGCTAAAACAATCAGATAAAACAAAACAGACCATTACCTCCTCTTACTGGCATATCCTGCTCTACTTATGGAACCTTCATATTTGAATAATGATAGAATTGGCTGTCTTCTAGCCACCTCTATTATAAAGCCAATGCACTTACAAGAATGGAATTAAATGGAAAAGAGAAAGAGGAAATACCTTGATCAAACACAAACCTTCAACCAAAGAGGGAGCCTGAGCTAAAACAGCACATCCAAAATGAACATTCTCATGCAACTTTCTCTAAATTCCTAGCATTTGCACTGAGCTATATACACTTTTCAGCTATATACAGTATCTAAATATAATACACTTACATAAGCCCTTTCAATTTTACTGAATTCATTTATTTGCTAAAACTGAAATCTTAACATAAAAAATGTACATTTTTTCCTCCAACAACTGCTCATTTTTTCCTTGCCATATTGTAGGACTGGAATAGTTGAGACTTCTAATCTGTCTCCACAGAACTGATGTCAAAATATAGTGCAGTCTAATTTTAAAGACAGAAATTATAGAAAATCTCCCTTCCCAAACTTCAGCAGCTGAGCACTGAGGACCATCATAAGAAGGCAAAATGTTAGAGGTTATTCTTCCCTTGCTATCTCTAAAAATGCAACAACATGTAAAATGCGTTATCTTTCCCATTAATGCAAAGTGAAATGTGGTTTTGCATGCTGTCTTATAGAGATCTGCGAAACAGGAAATGATTGCTTGATGGGGACAATGGCAATCAGAAGCATCAACTGTGTTGCTATACAACATGGAAGTTATCTTTTATCTTAGAAATCTGCATTTGCCTGAGTTGAAGGCATATTCATTGACCTGGAGGCCTGTCAGGAATTATATCATACCTAGAGAAACCCAGTAAGAGCAAAGATTATTTTTACAGTCCATTTAAATTTCCATCTACCCTACACTTTCGTGCTCTTTGTTCAAAGCCAAAACTTCACAGATGAATTTGCATCTCCTTCTCCAAATTCTTACATTTATGTTTTTCCACATACCTGTATTTCCGTGTGCAGACAGAAATGAAAGGAAGTAATAATTCCGCAGTATTTCCACTTAGCCCTGAAATTTACAACCCTAACTTTAAAACAGTTCTATTCCTCCAGTATTTGCGGTTCCTAATCTCTGCTGTCCGCAATCAAATTTACAAATGCTGTTCTTTAAGGAATATATGGTATCCTCCAGTTTCAAGAATGGTCCATCCCCACCTGTAGGAAGTCAGGCAAAGATTGCAGGAGACCAATGTAGTTAAACAAGGAGCTCCTCACTAAGATGAAACATAAAAAGGAACCATGCAAGGGAGAGATGCAGGGTCAGGTCATACAGGAAAAACATACAGGTTTTATATATTAGGAAAGCCAAAGCCCACCTGAAGCCAAATCTAGTGAAGGACATGAAAGGCACTAAGAAGGGCTTCCAGAGGCCTACCAACAGCAAAAGGAATCACAGGTGAAAAAGCAGGATGACACTGAATGGGGCAGGAAACCCAGTGATAATGAACATGGGTAAAGGTACTTCATCTCGAACGTCATTAATAAGACTTTCTTCAGGAATCTCTGGATTGAGTCTCTGAAGACTGGAGCATATCTAATTTAAAAAAAAAAAAAGTGCTTGAGAAAGCTAGAACTGTTCAGCATATGACAGAGAAGGCTCAAATATCTTATCAATATGTATGAAAAGGTAGAAACAAAGATGATGGAGGCAGACTCAGTCATATTCAGTTGTAGGGCAAGAGGCAAGGGGCACAAACTGTAACAGAAGAAATTTCATTTTAACATCAGACAAAAAAATTAATTATAAAAACACTGGAACAGGCTGCCCAGAGGTGTTGTGGAGTTTTCCATCCTTGGAAATATGGAAAACTTGACTAGGCACAGTCCTGAGCAACTTGCTTTAGCCTCCCATGCTTTGTACATGACAGGTGGACTAGGCCATCTCCTGAGGCCCTTCCAAACTCAGTAATACTGTGTTTCAATAATACTGGGTTGCAAATCATGTATCACAAGTACATCAGAAATAAAAGCTAGGAACGTCAACATTTGGTGATTTGAGGTGTTTGAAAATGTGTTTCACTGACCACACAAGACAGATGTCAGCAGTGGAAAAGCAGTCCCTGAAATATGTTTTTTCAAAGGGGCAGAAGAATTTAGCACTTCGTTCTGCCACTCAAAATACCATTATTCAATAAAGATCTGAATAACTTATGGAACCTAAATAGTAATTATTCAGTGATGGAAATAGTCAGTAACAATCATCAAGTGGTAATGATTTTGTGTGTTATAAAGCTTGATGCCTTTCAATATTTTGTAAATGGTCTGGAATGAAGTAAAAACTGATTCATTATCAGATTTGTAAATCCACCAAAGTGTGCAGAATATTAAGGTAGAGAGGGCAACTGTGCAGAGTTATCTGGAAATTAATTTAGTAAGTTTAAGCCCATTCTTACAGCACCTGCCTTCATCCAGTCAAATAGATAGAGAAGTAAGGAACATCTGCTTGAACTTTACTCAAGAAGTCTATCCAGTGAAACAGCGACTTCATCACTTATGACTCCTAAATAATCGTCAAACTGCTGAACAAAAACTTCCAGCCCAGTTCTGTCACTAAAAAAAAAAAGCAACTGTGAGTGTGTGTAAACAGAATAGCAGTATGTGAGAATACCAACATACATTTTACCTCTTTGTGTCCTTGATGAGAACTACAGTGAAGATACTGTAATTCTACTCTGAGATATAATATATAATTATATATAGACAGAGGAAGTGCAGAAGTGATTTAGACTGAACAAAGCCTCACATTAAATGAATTCAAGAATTGCACTGGCTTAGTTTACCAAAAGAAGATTAAGTTGTGATTTTGAGCAAATGACTATATT
This sequence comes from Daphoenositta chrysoptera, assembly GCA_013397915.1. Classification (NCBI taxonomy): domain Eukaryota; kingdom Metazoa; phylum Chordata; class Aves; order Passeriformes; genus Daphoenositta; species Daphoenositta chrysoptera. Next base: position 544,751 of record VZRO01006629.1, read on the forward strand.
CATTGAAAAAAGCAGTTTCAAAGGCTGTTTAGTGGAGATGAGTAAAAGCAGAACCCATAAGTGATCACTAACACTAAACAAATTCAATTAGAATTAACTTACCATTTTTTAACAATGAGATAGAATATTGACTCATCTCTTACAGGTCTGAAATTTAGGTTACCTACACTTCTGAAAGAGTATGTTAAATTGTGAGTTGTTAAGATCTATGCATGTAATGATCATGGGGTTGTGCTACCTTGCCATCTGAAACTAAAAGATCTGATGGTCCTTTCTAAGACAAGATCAATTACTTTGTGGATGTATCAAAACAGTCACATTTAATTAAAATGCAATTTATCCTTGTCAAAACTTAAGTTCATTATGAAGTCACCTGTGTGACAAGGGTTAAATCTGGGGGAAAAAAATGCAGGTAATCAGTATCCATGTTCTAATAGCCACATTTTAAGGCATATCCTCTGACAGAAGCTGAACACTGACTGGCCACCTATTGTAGTATAAAACATTTCCTGTATTTATTCTATGTTCCCTGATTGCTCAGTCAGAATTTGCTAATGGTAGTTTTACACCTCTACCAATCTGCAGAGTATTTATAGACTCATGACATGTTTCGAATCAGAAGCATGCAATTTTAACTAAGACGTAGCATTAATGCTATTAACCTGTATTAAAAGTCTCATGAATACACTCATTTCAATTTATATTTAATTTATATTTCTTATTCCAATTTAACTGGTTTAATTACATTTCAGTGAAAGAACAGTGTTATTCCTTTTACCATCCACCCTGTCTCCACTACAAGAAAGCATCTGTACAGAGGTGGACACTTTTACACTGCACTGAGTTCAGCAGCATGCAGGTGGCCACGGTCCCTTCCCCTCTGGTGTGTAAGGGCTCAGGGCACATATTGAGGCTCAGCCCTTCATTCTGCAAAAGAGAGGGGAGCAGATAATCACTAGGACAGAAAGAGCAGGGCTGAGAGAACAGAGGATTTCTGCTTGGAGAATGAACATTAAATCTGATTAAGCAGAACAAGAAAGTCATCTTGACAGTAGCAGATAAGAACATGTTTTTTTTCTCCTCAGCAATATGGGAAAGCAAAGCTGCTTCCATTTTGGAACAAACCAAATACTTCATTTTCCCTGATAAGAAACATCTTATTTTTACCACAGGTTTTGCTAAAGCAGGCAAAGCAATGGATTGGAGAGCTAGAGTTAGGCACAAAACCAAGATGGGAGATGCCTCTTTTTCCCTATGGAAGCCCTGGATTTACAACAGCCAACTCTTTACATGCACAATGCTACTTAATTGCTCTCCTGAACTCAATAACTTCTCCTTGCAAAATGTCTGAAACACAAAGCCCTTGGTAATTCTGCTGGGATGTTCTGCTGCTTTTCCTCTTTAAGCTATTCCAATCTGAAATATCTAGTGGGACAATGAGAGAAAAGTATTCTGTATCTTCTTATAATGTTCAGAGCCAAGAAGCCTGGCAAAAGTACATTTTACTTAATGCATGAGATCTAACTGATTGGCTGTAGCTTACATCAGTTTCTACACTGCCCAACAACCATTTCCAAAAACCTCTTGCAAAGGCAGTTCAAGGTATTGTACTTGTATCTTCCTTCCCCAATAAAACATTAAATAACCCACTACCTAACCCTCTGAGATCTCCTGTGATACTATCACACAGTCGTAAGTCACTGTTTCATCTGCTTTTCAGAAAACAACACCCTAAAATAGTTGTAGAGACTTGTTTCTAAGCAGTAGGCCCCCTCCTACCCCAATGACACCCTACCCACGACATCTGTTTTCTAACATTTTTCTTAAGCAAAATGGCTGGTTGAGTGACCACTAATTCATCTTCTGCTGAATGCAGAGCAGAAAACATCTACTTCTCTAAAGTATACACTATACATATATACATATATATATATATACATGCTGATATATAAGGAATGATGTCTTTTCCAACACAGCATTTAAAACTGTATCTGTTTCTCCAATACTAGCTGGATCACTCAGCTCTGTAACATCATAGCACAGTGTTGTTTTTATGAATTATGGTTCTCTCCTGAACACCAAAATGCTGAGGTTTTCATTTTGCTCTGCCAAAATACACCTGCAGCTGGAATAAAACATTCTAACTCTGCAGACCATGCATATTTTCAGTTCTCTGGGCTAAACAAAAAAGTGATAAGAGACAGCAAACAGCTTTTCACTGTCCATCTGTGACTGAAATACACTGTTGATTAGACGCTGTGTTCCTCTTCAGCTCTAGGAGGGGCTTTACTATCTTCACAACCCTGCAGTGGAATAGCTGTATCCACACTTTGCTGAATTTAACAGCCTAATCTCCCAATAGGAGCTATTGTTAAATTAAACAAGGGCTAGTCCAAATGGATTTGATTTTATGGTGACCTTTTTTAGTGACAGCATGTTCAGGGAGGGCTTTCTCAGAGGAGTGAAAGAACAGATGGGCAGCCAAGGCTAGCAACTCTGTTCACTTTACTGCATGGGATATTTTTTACCCCTGTGCTCCCCAGACATATTTTCCTGCTTTATTTTTTGCCTGCAGTTTTAATACATTTCTAAGGCATTATCTATACATGTATTCTTATGGTCCAAGTTCTAATAGCATAAATATCACTGTTTATTTGAAGTCTTTTTAAAGCAAGATTGACCCTTCCAAGGAACAATGTTAGACAGTGTGTAAGTTTCCTTCGTTCACTTCAGCTTAGGGCTCTGTCTCTTTTGAAAGCGTCCTTTCTGTAGCAAAATGTCTCTAAAGTTTTGTCCTAAATCAAAAGGTTCAGTATACATGCCTTAGTGCTCACTCCAGCACTAACTTTCCTGGTTGTGAAATCCGTTGGATGCCAATGATAACCAATGCAGCACTCTGAAGAAACAATGTTTTCCAAACAGATCGCTGAAAACATACAGATGTTTGTACAGCGCCTCTTTCTCCCAGGATGCTTAACAGACATCTATCACTGCATCAAGAAAAAATTTAAAAACTAAACAAAACACAGACAACAAAAAAACAGGCTCAAGCATTACCTACCAGATAGCTCTAACTGCAGTACTGAACATAATTGTCTTTTTACATAAATAGTTATTAAGGATACATGAATTAAAAAAACATTTTATCATGTGAGGGTTTTTTCCACCCTTACAGAGAACAGCAACTGCACCCAATCTATGGATTACTTCCCATGGCCCTGCAGAGCAACAGGCATACCTGATGCAGGACACATGTAATGAAAGAATTGAAGGAATTATCTTTTTGTGCATGCTAAAACTTCCTTTCTCTTTCCAAGATGAAGCCCTCAAACATTTCTTCAAATTTTCTTATTCTTCCAGCAATAACCCTCTCCTGTTGAAAAGAGTTTCCCATTATTTTACTATAACTAACATCTTTTCATGCTGAGCCCTTTACATATTTTCACACTGTTTTCACATCTTTACATTGCTTTTCTTCACATAGAATTGTATTTACCACATTCCTTTAGAATATTAGGTTCAGAAGCCTGTCCCCTGAAGTGTATCCATCATCCTTTGGCTACATCTATCTTCTGTTTCAGTGCTTGTCTTTGGCCTCACTGTGGTTTATGTGACAAGGCTAAATTCAACTAAAAATAATAAGAAAAAAAAATTGAAATCAGACTAATATTATATCATTATCCATTTTCTTTATCAGGAATTATTTTAATCTAGCAGTGCCGTTATACTTGCTCATGTTTTGAGGTCTTGTAAGTTCTTGCAAAGTGATACAATTCTACCACAATTCTTGTCTCTCCTCAAACTGTGTCCACTTCTTTTTGTCTTTCAGAATGCACCATGTGATGACCATCTCCATGTTCTTTTTGGGGACATCAACATTCTTTCATCCTTGAAGTATTTTGGATCCTCCATCATGAATGGGAGGATCAGAGAACAATATCTGCACTCCACGTATATACGCGTAAACCTGCTTGCTTCATAGGAAAAAGTCACTTTTGTCAAGTGTTAGTCCTGAGCTACACAGTAGCCTCTTTTTTGATATTCTGCTTTCATATATTGCCTATTAATTAATCACAAAACAGGGAAATAATCTTAAAAAAAAAAATAAAAAAGAAAGAGAGGAGAAAGAGAAAACAGCTCTTCAGTCACATCACATGCAAACAAGTTCGTATTTCTTTATTTTTCTTCTATTTTCTGTTCAAAAATGAAATTCAGATACTTCATTCTTACATCTCCTTTTCTTTTCAACTGCTTTTTCTCATTTGATAATATTCTTTTTAATTCGAGAAAGTAGCATTCCATACTATATTCACAATGACTGTACATGATGAATTTGCAAAGTGGCATAATGAGGTTGTGATTTGTTCTCTGTTCCTTTCACAATAATTCATAATATTCTATCTGATTTTTGACTGCCACTCAGCGCTGCTCTCTTGTTTCCATAAGGCTATCTATTACCACTCAGAATGAGATTTAGGGTTGTAATAGTCAACTCACAACCCATGCAAGAATATGTCAAATTAGGACCATTCTTTCCTCGTCGTGCCCCCTCCCCCACTCCCAAGGGCATCATTATCCATTAATCTACATTGAATTTAATCAGCTGTTTTATCATAACATTTTTGGATTGCTTTGCAGCTCTTTATCATCAGTGGATGGTATCATCAGCCAACTGTTGCCTCAGTATTCCTTCTTCTTCTGATCATTTAGGAATATGCTAAAGAATATATTGCACCACAGAATAGTCGTCTTCATTGTAAAATTCCCTCCACTTCGACAAATTATGTTTTACCTCCAACTTCCTTTACCCTAGTTTATAATCCACTATTAGTCCATATGGGAACCTTCCCTGCTATCACATGGTCTCTTAGTTCTTAGAAGATTTTCCCGAGAAATCTTGATAAACTGCCTTGGGGAATACATTTACTAAATCAGAAAGAAACTGTCAGACCTGATTTTCTTGGTTTTTTTTAAACAGGAGGTGACACCTTATCCTAATATTTGTTTTCTACTTGTTCATCTAATACGTATATTCTTCAAAAACGTTTGTTCTAGCTTACATAACACTGAATTTACTGACATGTAATGTCATGTTTCAGCTGTTTCATCTCCAAGTTTCTTAAGAGCTCCTAAGTGAATGTCATCTCTGTCTGTAGATGTATTCTTTTCCTTTTTGTCCATTTGCTCAGAGACCTCCTCCATCAATAACTAGATTTTGGAATGATCCATTAATAAACATTTGAGAAAGATCCTCTAACATTTTTCCCCATCAAAAAGCCTTACCATTTGAAAAATCTCATCCAGTTCTTCCTAAATCTACATTAAAAAAAAAAAAAAGTTTAATTTTTCAGCTATATTGTCTCCTCTTTCATATGTTAATCACTTCTTGGACTTAAAGGTCTCCACAACACTTACATTTTGACACACACAGAACAATGATTTGTTACTCATGTCTACACTTTCAATTCTTCCCTGAATACTTTTTTTTTTTCTACCTCATGTTCTTTACCCACAGCATCCTTCTTTTGGTATTCAAAGAATTCTCTCCACAACACACACCAGCAATATGCATTTGCTCTGAGAGTTGTCAATATGTTTTGAGTTTTGAAAGAAATTACCACATAGTCATATATGTATTAAACAAAAAAATTTGTAGAGCAAGGGAGGCACAACTTGTCTCTGCTTCATTTATTAGTACAATAGTATACACAGTGGGTGGTATCTTTACCAAGAGACATTATGAAGTTTCAAGGTACAAGTAGTAACATACAGGACAATGATTACATCATCCTTGAGAACAGCAGGTAAACTGTAAATTCAACATACCCGAGTAGTTCAATAAGCAAATATTTTTTTTTTTAATTTTAAAAAAAAGGATTGCATGTCAGATGAGCGACCAAATCTTCTGGTCACAACTCCAAGTAGGGATCGTTAGGTAAAGATGATTAGACTTTATTAATGGATGATGGTTATCCCTGAAGTGCAGTAGGATAAATATATAAAGTAATGAAACACTGGGATCTTTATTATCATCCAGTGGATACCTGGAAAACTGCACACACAATGAGCTTCTAAAGGCTCAGAATTCAACGGATGATGTTAGAGACAACATGTCCTTTGGAGCAAAGGGGAAGAGGGGAGCATCTCTGTGAAATCTTCAGTTGTAAACCACAACAAGAGGTGAAAACCATTGCTACCTGAGGATATCTGCCCACAGAAGAAAAAAGACAAGGAGAACTTGAAGGACTATAGTAACTTGTGAATATGAAACAGAACAGAAGAGGGACTTTGATGCCCCAGAGAAAAGAAAAATAAGGGTAGTATGAAGGAAGGAAATAGATGCTAGCTCTGAAATAAGACAACAATAATATCAAGTGTTGGCAACTAAAGAAGAACCAAGTCACTACATAGAAACACTGAAAGAAAATAGAAGGGACATTCAGAGTTCTAGCTGGAATTAAAAATGACACTCATAAGAAAAGGCTGGAGATTCACAGCAACACGTGAAGGGGCAGGCAGTCCTGGTTTAATATCCAGCTGGGCTTAAAACCACGAGAGCAGGTCTTTTCAATCACAGCCTCCTTGCTACTTGCCAACAGTCTACTCATGGAAAGGGATCAAAACTCCAAAACGGCATCATGTCTGTAACATGCAACTGGCAGGTGGACCTGCAACTGGGAAACATCACAAGGAACCTGAGAAACAATTACAACTCCCCAAAACCAGTACTGCCCAATTCCCACTGGAAAAAAAAGAAATATCAAGGACTAACTGTTTCAGGGAATACTTGCAAACAAGTAGATCTTTGTATTAACTTCAAGGGCCTCAAGTCACCAGAGGAGTAAAATGTCTAATAAGAGATTAGACTAACCAATAGTTAAATGATGAGTGGTATAAGAAGCATCTGTAGTGTTTGACTGTTGACGTGCATTTATTGAAGGAAGTAATTTTTCAAGAGATAAATTTGACTTGAATGTTCAAGGGAATAGCTACCTAGGATCAAAGCTGACACAACTGATAAGAACAGCTTTAAACTAAGAAATTATAGATCTCCAAACACTAGTGGAAGGAAAAAATATAGGGTAAATGAGATCACAGACATGGATTAAAAAATCCTGTGGTTACAGGAGAACATAAGGTAAATAAAAATAATTAAGACCATGAACAGCAATCAGGTAAAAGAAGATGACATGCCTGAGTCTGCTCTATGTAAGAATGGAGCAAGAAACACCTCTGATGTGTAAACAATTCTCAAAAGTTTCACCAACACAAGAGAAATCTTGAATTACACTTACAGGATGTAAAAATAAATGTTAAGGTGAAAACATAAGCTTGACAACACAGAATTCAGAACTGGAGTATAGATATAGAAGGACAGATACCATTCAGGAAAGATAATTCTTAATGATGACAGCTTTGGGGTACACATTGATCTATAAGGCATTATGAAAGAAACACTTTTTATGAGATCCACAGTCAGATATAAATTTGGATAATGATCACTGCATCACTGGAAAGTGAAATACTATTAGCTATTGTGACAATATCTTTTCTGACAGGAGACAAACTTCCTTACAAAGATTAGAACTGACAACAGTAAGTAGCAGATAATGATGGGGGTGGAGGCAACTCGCTATTGGATGTTACAACCAACAAACGTGTGTAACACATAGCCAGAAAACAAAACTTACACTCTTTAAATTTTATTTTGCCATGTAATGAAGACTTAAATAGTTTAACATTGAAAGCTGGGTTAAAGTTAAATCAAAGGGTGAAAATAATAGTTTCATAACTCAATTATCATAAACTTCAGTAAACCTAGGGGACTCATCACGAAACCCAAATGAACTAAGGAATTCAGACACCAGAATATCTTTCAGTTAAAGACAGTAAAATACCCAGGAAACTGAATTCTAGACATCTGGAGCAGACTCCCAATCTGATTAATTAAGAAACGTTACAAAGTAGGCTACTAGCTACAACTGAAGAGCCAAAAAATGCAGCAAGTTTTATGAGTGTCATTTAACCTCAACAACAACATGGAAATTGAATGGAACTTGATACCTTTTTTCCTGGCACAGTACAGCAAAGCAGAGCCAAAAAACAAAAAAATAAAAATTAAAAGTAAAATTAAAAAAAAAAAAAGAAGAAGAAGAAAAAAGGACATATAATGATTTGGTGAGTTTGAACAACAACAAAAAAAAAATTATATAAATTGGGCCAGGAGCTGAATTAGTGTTCTGCACCTGTTTTCAAACGGACTTTGATGCCAGACTATGAACATTGGCATGGACAGCAAGAGGAATACACAACCGAAATTATCACAAATGAGGTAAAAGTACCAAAATTCAAAGCACTATTTACTTTTAACTGGGAAAAAGTAAAACTTCTTCCCAGTGATACGAAAAAATATGATAAGAAGGAGGCTGAAACCTCTCCCTTTTTTTCCTTATCAGACAACAATATTGTTGTCAACACACAAGAAAAGGCTGGAAAAAGGCTCGAGAGGTTGAGCTTTGATTTTAAGGCAGCAGAGTTTCTCAGATCCTTGCCTCTGCACGAAGACAATTCTGGCAACTTTTTTGCCATTCCAAAAACTTAACAAGGAATGGGACATGCCAGCCCACAGTAACTGTGGCTTTCCATCACCACATGGAAAAAGGGGTGTGAAAACCCTGAGGATCTTGAGAATTGAGCAGCTTTCAGAATCACCTTTCACTCATGCTTTGACCCACGCATGCTTCAAACCTAAGTCATGCTGCTGAAAAATTGACTACAATCTGCACTGTCACTTAGCAGTGATCTTCAGGCAGATCTTTAAAAGTAGCACATCTCTGCCAGCAAACACAATTCATAAATAACAAAAGGTCTGAAACCATCAACAAGAATATGCCCAAACCTAATGACAGGACAAACTGAGGAAATCTTCAAGAATTTCGGGAAGCCACACCCTCTAAACAGTTCATGCCACTAATGGTCCAACAGACTGGTGCTGACAGGCATCACCACTGGTGGCATCTGACCATACACTCAAGACACAATTAACCGGAGGCTTAAGCAGCAGAAGTGAGTGCAGAAGTTTCCTCGGTGACAAAAACATCTTCCATGGGATGAAAAGGGAGACAGGAAAAATCTCCTCATTCCATTTCATCTGGCCATGGCAGACAGATCTATTCTTAGGAAGTTTCTAAGCTCAGGACATCTGGGTTTCAACATTTCAGGTACATCCTGGAACTGGTATGTCACACAAATTAACCACATTTAAGTTCATCTTGATATTTTTTATCCAAATGGCACCTAAATATCCATTCTGTAATACTGACGTTAGCATACTCTGCAGTGCAGTCAGTGAACAGGCTGAGCCACAGCAGGGTCCTAATTTCAGATTAAATGGATCTCTAAGTACCTATTCAGTGTATCTGTACATCAGTCTATGCAACTTTGAGTATTTCTAAGAAAAATTAAGCTATTTCACTTTCTATTTTCCTGCAGAACTCCAACCAGACCTGTCACTCCCTTGCAAGGCTGTAAATACATGTTAAAGACTCAGGAAGTGGTCATCTTGATGAAGAATTCTGGTTTATAACTAAGGTCTCAATTAGAGGCATAAACTAGCCTGTAAACAAACTTTCAACTGCGAGTCTACACAACCTATGTAATGAGATCAGAGTTCATGCCTTATTGCACAAATAGCATTTTTATTACAATAAAACAGTATAGTACTACTTCTTTTGTAAAGTACACCTATTACACAGTGAAGTCATTGAAGCTACAGGCAACAAATACCTGAATAAATGCTCTGCAAATACCATCAATATCATGTTGTCAAATACTGTCATTTTTCCTGATTTGGAAAACGATCCCACTAAACTTATGCATTGGTTCTTCTCATTTGAATATGTTCAAAATTATATGAACAGAAGTTGCTGACACTTATGACCGCTTGTGAAATTGTACTTACTGCTTTCCATAAAAGTGTATATATATATATGTTAGCAAAATTTAACAAACACTTCATTTTCTTAACATATCATAATCATTTATTACAATATGCAATACAATGGTAGACTCCAAAAAAACTGGTATTGCACTATTTCTTTCGGCTACATTCTCAATGGAATCGACAGGGATTTTTGATTAAGCAAAGAATGACGCTTATCATATAACAAAAGCATAGCATAGAACATTCACTGAGGGTAAAATATGCTTTTATCTTCATTCTGTGGAGCTGAGCTCTTTAATTTTTTACTGATCTCTGCTAAACAAGTCCTAGTATTCCATAGCTCGTCATTCTTATCCTGTACTAGAACTCTGAATTCTCACAAAATCTGCTCAGTATATACACCAAATATTTATGAAATGCTTCATTAACCAGTATTTCTCTTACAACATAGTCCACAGGGAGCTTTGAATTTCAACACATGGAATAAATAGCAGTGAAAGGATGTCACATTTGATTTTTATGTATGATGGATATGTTACAAATTGCTTAGAATGATTTTTTATTTTAGATCTTGATTCTGCCAAGAAGACAAAAACAGACAAAATAGGCATATCAGCCAGTGATAAATATTTATTTGAGCTATATTTTATCCTGAAAGAGAGAACCACCATTTCTGCAGTCAGTTTTCAGAGCCACTTTTGTATCTGTGTCATCAGTTAGAATAACAAAAAAAAAAATTACATTTTCTGATCTCACTTAAGAGCAGTCACTTCAGCCCTGGATCCAGAAACTAAAAGTGGCCTGCTGCCAAGTGGGAAGTCCTGCACACCTGCCTTGTCCTCAGCCATGCTTACATACAATCCACCTTGCCCAGGTGTTAACACAGCTGCAGTGTGAGTCAGGTCAGGGTCTCATCTCATCTTTTTTCCCTCTCAGGTTACTTTTCCCTCAGGTCCCTACAGATTCAGCTCACAGTTTTGCTACACGAAAACTTTTGCCAGCAGAAGGGATGGGACAGAGCTGTATGCAAGAGAAGGCCTGGATCTAAGAGACAAAACCACATCTAGTATTAGCAGCATGTACTTCAGTCATCTAAGAATGATTACAGACACTTCTCACTCTAAGATACTCTGTGACACTTTTCACAACCACACCATTAGATTCCTGTCTCAGTAATTACTATATTAATAGCTATTTAATCTTTAGTTCATGCAATCAAAAAAAAGATTCTTATCACACACAAACTCGTTTTGTACTGCCAAAGACAAAAAAGCAGTTTCAGCACATCTCTCAAAGCACAAGGAGATACTCAGTAACTGCAGACTGTGGCAGAATATGTTGGACTCACACGTAGCCCATTCCCCACTGTTCTGTAGGTGACAGAAACATCTCTGTGAGACCCTTTGACTTGTACGTGCACCTACAGATGCTGAAAAACAAAACGAGCTGCAGGTGCTGAATCCATAGCATCAGGACTGAGACACACAGACAGTTACGCATGTGCACACACATACGGACATACATTAAAAAATAACACTTATGTAACTGCTGTATTTCTACAGTACCTCTGTATTTGCCCTACATGCATATTTATGAAATTATGTTCTCCTTATCAATAAAACTCTATTACAGAAACGTATCTTTGTTGCACGAATATGTGTGTATGTACAAAATACGTATAGATGCTATATATCTATCCAGAATCTCTGCACAGAGGCCTTTACATCATATATATATCTATACACACACACATATTTTGCTTCAAAATGTTACCCAAACATCTCATAATTTAGCAGATGATAAAAATCTTATCCAAAGTTTTTAAACCCCCAAAAAAGTATGGTTCTGTTATGAAAAAACAGCTCTGAGATGTTGATTTTCAATACCATAAAAATGACTCTCTCATCTAGCTTACTTTCCAAAGATGTGAGAGACTGAAATGTTAATGACTCAAACAATCAGCCATTTAAAAAAACAGCAGGATGTTTTGCTAAGACCAGGTTTGCACCCCCCAACCAAAGGGGCGAAGGAGAAGTTTTTGTGTAGTGGAAAAACCTCTGATCTGCATACAACATAGAAGGTGCCCACCCACTACCAGAGGATGACTGTGACAAACCAACCTTTGTTTAGCAACAAGCTGGGTTTTGAGCCAGATAAGGGAGAAGGCTGATAAGAAGCAAATCCTGATAGGTGGGGTAGTGCTTTTTATCTTGCCAATGCCCTCCCCTACACAACTGTCTCAGGTGAGCAAACTCTCCCTCCTATTCACACATGGGCCTGAGAGTGTTCATCCCTTCTGATGGGGCACAACTGGCTCAACTACGCTGATGAGAGAGGCAGCTGTCACGTCTTGGAGGGTGTCATACACCATCAAAGACCCCCAAAGTGCCCCCAGACTAATATCTGGGGCCTTCCACATGAGGATTGTGCATGATTCACAGTGTTGCAACAGGGTGTTAAACTCATCCCTAGGGGAGGTACGTAAATGCTCCCACCTGAACTGAACTTATTTTAATCCACTGAACTTTATGTGGTGGGATCTTCCCCCACCCCCAAAGAATCAAGACTGTGACCATCACTTCGACCAACAGACATTTAAATTGCAACAATCAAGTCTCGTTGCTGGATCCACAGGTGGTGATATCTTTCCACTATCTACTCTTTTTCTTTCTTTTCCTCATATATTTTCTTAAGTGATACCTTAATATTTTTATATTGTAATATTAGTATAGATAATAGCCAAAACAGCTACATACCTCCTTTCCATTGCAAACTGTTCTAAAATAAACCCTACATATATATATAGATATATAAGATATAGATAGATAGATATATAAGCACCGGTCATTCACTCTAATCCACACCACGGGATCTATTAACAAGAACCTCAGTTACTTGGCTTCAGGGGCAGGTTGTAACAATAGAGTGCAACAAAGCCCAGAAAAAAAAATACTACTTTAATGACTACTACATTTGATGGGTTTTTTAACTAAACAGATCACCAGTTTCAGGCTAGAATTAGAACTATTCTATTACTTGCTCTAAACCTAGTACAGGAATGAATTTATAGACACTGGTATTTTGCCCAGCTGTCAAGGATGCAAGTTAAAGAAACAGCCCAAGTAAAACCTGTAATTCAGTATCTATCTTTAAACTAGCAACTACTATAAGCAAAACATCTCTAAAGTCCTTCAGTGTGGCAGCTGCATATCTTTAGATGCAGGAGAGCAAGCTGCACAGAATTTAATTACAGGTGGGAAACTGGAATAACTTTTTATGTCAGGAAGCTATGTCACTCCCCAGTGACAGAACAGCAGAAGACTGTGACTTCAAAAACTGACTTCGGATACCAACACAATTTTCACTTGAGTTGCCAACACAGAGTTCACACACTACACCACCATGTGCAACCACCCCATCCCAGGTCTGGCTGCAGAGGCAGTTGATTACAGCAGATAATTCTGCAGTTACCCTGGGAGGAGGTACCCCGGGCTCAGCCAATTCAGGAGAATCTACCAATCTGAACTGTCTCTAAAGCGTACGTGCCTCATTTAAGGCTGAGATTCCCCCTTCTTTCTCACTGGACTGCACTGATTAGCTACGTCTTGCAAATGCTCATTTTAGTGAAGACTGATAGAAAAAACACATTAATGACATCTGCCTCCTAGGTGTTATTTGTCCAAAGTAACCAAATTTGTCCCTCCACTAATGACAATTGCCTTGACTTTTCTCTTAATGCTAGAGCACACAGACAATTATTTCCTGCTACCTGTCCAATTTGTTTCTATTTTGTGCCATTATCTTCCTAGTTTTGCTGTGCTCCTGAGAGTAACCTGATCTTTTCTCTTCCTGTCTGTGTCCTTCTTACCTGAGGTAAACGAAGAACAATTTTTAAAATTTGCTGTCTTACTGAATTTCTTATTTTTCATGCAGAATGGAAAATTATGTATGTCCTTATTCTCATGTATTCAAGGAATATCTGTCCTCCTTTGGCTCTCTTATCTCTCAGACGAGTTTCCTGAAAACCTGTATCTTCCACACATTTGAGTTTACTGGTCTACTTCCCTAAAATCCACCTTGGTTTCTCACTCTCCTAGTTACTGGCCTGATGATCTTTTCAAACCTTTCTAAACAAACTGGAATTATACAACCATTAAACAGCAATTAGAAAATGGTTCCAGTGGAGGGTTTGACCTTGAAAGAACCCAGTGAGGCATTTTTGACAATGGACATTTTGGTTCTATATTAAATTACTAGTTTTGTATGAATGATCCTGTAGACAGACTACTTGGGCTATGAGAATGTCAATTGATTATACAGTGTCTGCTTAAAGTAGCATTGAGAGGATTATGCACTATATTTTCTAAGGACCATAATTGGTCCTTGGAACAAATTGCAGCATTTCTGAAGTGGTTCACACACATTAGGCCCAAGGAATAAACAGCCTGATAAAAAGCACATAACACATTCCAAATCACATTTGCCCAGGGAAAGTCATTAATCAATCACAATTCATATGAGCTACTGGTATCTCTACGTAGGAGGCAGAGAGAAGTCTGGTGATTTTGAATCATGACATAACCTTGGAAAACCCTTTCAGTTGCACCAATAAGCATACTATTCAATCACTAATAGTTCCTAGTTCTCAAAACAATTATTTAAGATATAATAAGATCCACGCTTTTGATTTTATCAAGTCTCTAACCAGGCAAGTTATATCTTTTTTCTTTTAAACATATGTCTTCTGGTGCCTCTTTTCTCAGACCTTCCATCTTCTTTTTTTAGCTTTTATGTAAATTGTAATAAATACTTAGCCACCACTCATTGTCAAACCTGTTAATTTTCAGGCAGCCATCTCAGGTACCCTAGTATTACATATCTTGGCTCTACTTGGGCCCTTACACCTTAATTTAGCTTCATGGATAGCTTCACTTGAATTTTGTAACTTGTGTTGGGTTCTGTGCTGCCACAGCCAAGCTCATCACTACTTAAAGTGATCAAATCCCATTTGTGCCTACACAACCTGCAGCCTTGCTGACTTTCAAAGAATATATGAGTACACTTACTGCAAACCAGCACCTTCTATCCACTTCAAGAAAAACCCAGCAATTAACTTTTCCCCATTGCCTGTTGTGGCTCACACTTGAGCAGCACCATATCTCTGTCTGACATCCATGTCAGACACCATGACATCATCACTCCACAGATTTTCCAGCTGGCCAGGAGTCTGAGGATTGCTGACTTCAAGGAGTCAAGTGCAGACAAACGACTTAGTTACAAAGATTCCTTATACTCCCTAGACTTACCCAATACTCAGTGGCGCATTTACTTCTATTTTTATAGAGCTCAGATCTTCTCTATGAGCCATTGATCTTGTTAGCATTTTTGTTTGTTTCAAGAACATCCAAGCTCATGCATTCAAGAATCTGTTTTGAAGCCCAAGGAGGCCAACACAGATGGTTTTAACCATGTCAGTGTCAAGTCACATTCAAATGGATTTCCTTCTCCTTGCACAAAAGCAGCTATTTTTAAAAACTGTAAAACTGCACACATCTGGGAGTGCTTACAGTACTAGTAATCCCTATATAGTATATGTTGTCATCACTAGTAGGAATTCCCTCTTCCTTGACCACAGGCCAAAAGAACACAACTTCTTTTTGAAGCAGCTCCAGTTTATGTGGGCTTGATTTCAGATTTTTGGCCATACGCTTATCACAGATTATTAGTAATGTTTCAGTTCTGAAGCTTCTACTATGCAACACAGTCATCATACTATGCTATAAATACAGAGACAAGTATGCCACACTGTATTCTTTATTTTCCCACCTGTTTCAGTTCATGCTGAAGAAACAAACTACGAGGACTCAGGGATAGTGAACATCCATGCTTCTTGATAGACTTTCAATAACCTCCACCAACTCTCTCTTCTCTGATGGGGTTACTTGGTCAGAGGACTACTAAGTGGTTCAGTATTCTTCGGAAAACAGCTTATGCTAACTCCATCCATTACATCTATCTTGGCTTTTTTTGTCCCTTTAAAAACTATTAGCAATGTTCTAGAACAAGATTTTCTTGTTCCCTTCCATGCTTTTTTCCTAATCCCCTTTCTAACAGATCCACAGCTTTATTCTATGCAGCAACCCTCCCCTCTGTTGAGTATTTGCTAGTTTTGAGGGTTATTTAGTAAAACTGTTCTATTTCAAGGAATTCTACTAATTTCGTCCCATTAAGAAAGCTTTAAGACAAGACTCAACAAATTCCTCCTCTTCACTGAGCTCCCACTCATTATGTCTAGCTGCCATTATGGTTTCTATCCCTGGAGCCAGGAAACACTCACTGAAAAAAACAACTTTGAAAGCATACTGCTCTCTTGCAATTTGCCTCACTTAGCCCACACCTGCACGAGGAACTCACATGGATGAAACTTTTGGATGTCTTCCCTGACACTTACTAAGAAGTTATTTATCATATAGGAATCCAAACTAACTATTACTTCCGCCCTTGTATTTTTGCTTTCCAGCTTTCCTTATCAAATTCCACAGGTAAAATACCCAAGCTCACTCAGCCCATCTTGGTTAAATGCACGTTATCAACCACCACCCAACTGATTTCAATGATTTAGAAGAATTTACATTGTGCCAGGAAGCAGCAAGGGCCGGCTGCTCCCTGAGGTAGTGCAAGCCCCAAGGTGAGGCTGACCCAGTGTGGGCAGTGCCCTCGCTGGCCACAGCAGTGTCCCACATCTGAACCCAGCACACAGATCACACCAACTGGGAACACGGCCCTCTGGTAGTCCCAGAGACGGCAAAATGATGAACCAGGTCCAGAGACCCTACAGGCTCTCCAGCCAGGAACAGGAGAAAGAACTGGAAATAAGGTTACAACACAGGTCCAAAGTCAGACAACAAAGACAAGACAGAAGACAGGCAATAAAAGACATGTAAAGGCATCCATTTGGGAGACAAGCTACCTACAACACAGGTCGGGGGTCTCTCCAGGAGTTAGGGTCACACCAGAATTCCCAAGCTTGAGCTGAAGTGGGGCTTCTGGGTGTATGGACAGGATTGCGGACAGAGGCCCCATGTGAGGCTGGTTAGAGCAGTTAAAGCCGATTGGAGCTCTCAGAGCCCTGATATTTTGCAGTTTTGATTTATTTCCTACATGTTTACTCCTTCAATTTAATTTTTACCACATCTACTACCAGTTTTCCTTGCCCAGAGTCATCATGCAAGTGCACTTTACAGCCAAACCTATGTTATTGCTCTCCAGCTGTCTAGACCAGAACTAAAATTTTAGGTTCACACTTGCAATTTTATTTGCTGCTTCTGTTTCATATCCGTCCATTTCTCCAACAACTGAATCACTTTTCATATCTGACACTTGTGAATGTCAGGTCTACCCAAATTTACTGGTATGGTTTTTGTGTCCAGGTCATTGCTTTCTTTTTTGTTGTTTTGCACGAAAAGACCAAATAACTGAGTTTGGGACTTTTCCCTCCTTCATTTGCGTAGTGGTGTGATTTGATTGCTCTCTCAGTTCAAACTGAAGCTTACTCCTGGTTAGTGGTAATACATTAGCCATTTGCTACCATGATTGCTCCAGACTGGTCCCGCAGGAATAGCGATCATCAGTTTGTGCCTTGGAAACTGGATCCTGTTTCAAGCACCTGCACAGGATCTGCTCACTAAGAAGCTGTCTGACATTTATCTATCTGCAAGTTGGCTCTATTAAAAGTCACAGATAACGGGCTCACAATTCATTTAATTAGGAATAAATCTGTGAAGTAAAATGGCACAAATTAGTATCTTTTATCCCAGGCTCAAGTCTCTTACAGACCTTTGCTGCAAATGTTTATGCAAAACTGGCATTCCCTTTTAGACTTATGGCAATTGCCCAATTTCTCTTTCACTTCTCCTTCTTTGCCTCACTCTTAGTCAATTCAGCAAACCAGGCATCTTGACCAGCTTTGGTCAAGAGGGTAAATGCCTTTGACTTGCATGTAAGTCTCAGGTTTAGATGCACCCCTGCATAAGAATTTAAGCCATTTATACATCTCCTCCTTTCATGTTTGGAAACAAAAATGTCAGTAGAGCTCCACCTGACTCACTACAATAATTTTGTAGCAAATAAAGACAGCAATAACTTATGTCACACAGTTGTGAATCTATTCTATTCAAGGCCTAGACTAACATTTTAATACTTCCACAATTGATGTTCATCATATGAAAACACAGAATCATAGAATGGTTTGGGTTGCAAGAGGCACAAAAGATTGCCTAGTTCTAACCCTCCTGCCATGGGCAGGGTCACCTTTCACTAGACCAGGTTGCTCAAAGCCTCATCCAACCTGGCCTTGAACACTTCCAGGGATGGGGAATCCACAGCTTCTCTGGCAAACTTGTTCCAGTGTCTCACCACCTTCACAGTAATGAATTTCATCCTAACATCAAATCTAAATCTCTCTTTTTTTAGTTTAAAATCATTCCTTCTTGTCCCACCATTATTTCCCTGTGCAAGTCACCCTCTCTCTTATTTCAAGCCCCTTTAGAGGTGTTTACTACACTTCAAGCTAAAAGACTGAGTCGTGCTTGCAAGTCCTGGGTGTTACTATTCCAGGCAACTTGTTCCTTTGTAACTCTCCTTTCCCACAGGCGTCTGAGAACCCTCATTTCTCCTCCCTCTCCACACAAACCTCCAGGACAAACCCATTTTTAAAATAATCTCAGTTACCTTCTCAGGGGTTCAAAGCCACCACTAGTGCTGCCTAGCGGGCAGCGTTGAAGGCCCAAGATCTTTACCTGTGGATTTATTTACGGCGGGCTGGGGAGCTCTCCAGGGTTAGCGTCGCTTCCCTCACTCCCTCTTTCCATCCCCTCTCCGCTTACCCCGGGCGGAGCACAGGTACGCGGTGCCGGCGGGCCCCGCTCCCGGCCCCGCGGCGGCCAGCGGAGGGCGCCCGCCCCGCTTCCCTCCCTCCCGCCAGCCGGGGCCGGGGCCGGGGCCGGGGCCGCGGGCAGCTGCGGGCCCGTGGGGATGAGGGGTGAGGGAGTGGACGGGCAACCCCCGGCCCCGGCCTCGTCCCGCCGGCAGAGCCGCCCCGCCGCTCGGCAGAAAGGGCGAGGGAAGCGCCGTGTCACCTCGGCGGGGCTCCGGGGTCCCGGCTGCCTGGGGCGGCCCGAGAGGCAGCGCCGCTGGCCTCGCCCCGCTGCTCGGCACGGGCGGGCGTCGTTCGCCGCTTCGGGATAACGCTTCTCCCTTTTTCCTCTTTCCTCCCTTCTTTTTTTTTAACCAAAAATACCCCTGTACTTTATTTGGTAATTTAACGGCATATGATTTAAATCAATATAAAATTCAAATACTTTTGTGCCACCTGTTGGATTTTGCCACTAATTACATGTAGCTGGAAGCACACTGCCGTGTTCAGCCTGGGAAGTTTTGCCCTTAGTGCCACCGGGTGCCCTTAAGAAAATACTATTTTGTTTGCTTTTTTTGAAATGTTTTCTCTCTGGCCAGGCAGATAGAGCTGGTTTTTTTCTTCATAAAAACCTAACTTATAAATTACAGACTGCATTCAATGAAGGTGTAGCATCATGCAGGGCTGGAGCCGGGGTTCCTGTGATAATGCAGTAATAATCATTTGGGAATGTTATTAGGAGAGGAATTCCAGTCTGAAGGCATGGGAGGCAGAAATGGCTGGTTCTAGGTACACAAAGCCATAAATGCACCTGACAGTATCCGTGGTTCGTGAAAGGGAGGAGCACTCCAGGCCTGTGCTTTCCTCATGCCTGTGAATACACAAACAAGTACCAGCACTACTGCTCAGACTATCAATCATGGGCAGTCATAAAACACAAAGCATGCCAAGTGTTATACAGCTGAGACTCTCTCAAAAAATAATTTTGTCTGACCCTTCTTCAATAGCTGTCAAGTCATAATGTCAGGACACATTTTATCATATAAGAATAAGCTGATTTTATTTCACATTGCAGTGGACAGATTTATTCATTATAGAGTGATATTTTTTTAGAATGACCAGGGATAAATGAGCTGCAAGTAATACATTCCTGTAAGAATCTGAAAATTAACCAATGATTTTATCTGGATTTCACTAGGAGAGAAAATTAATGACCTCTGGCTTATCAGCTGTCTTACTTGTTATTCCTTATCTGCATGTAATCAGACCACAGACACCTCACTCTTCTTTGAGATCAAGAGATGTAGAATCAGGTGGAGAAATGCCTGGGGCGGGAGTGGCCGCTCACTCTTCTTCCCCACGGTAACTGCAAAACTGGGTGTGGGAGGTCTCCACGATGACCCTTCTGTACAGTGACGGGTGAAGGGCCCATCGCTGCTTCTCATGAACGGTGGGTTACGGCCACCTCTTCAACAGATGGGAAAGTGCACTAGAACCAAGAAACATTCCTCCATGGCAACACCAGAAATAGGTAAAGCCCAAAAAGTGCTCTAATTCACCCCCATTTACATTTTCTGATATTATTTTCCCATTTTTAAGCAAAAGGTACACAGGACGAGTAATGCATAAAATTGGGGGTTGTCACTGGTTTTGGTTGTGCATACAAATACAACCGTCTCTTCGGTGTGTATGTCTCCATAGTGTATTCTACTTTTGTGTTAAAATGCAAACACTTAGAAAGATGTGAAGTACTGTTTAATGAAAATATAAATGCTTTCTAAATTGTTCGTGCTGTTTAACCCATTTCAGGTGAAAGACTACAAAATTAGATTAAAAAACTTAAAAACTGTATCAGGAAATAGTGTGTGTAATACAGTATTTCAGTGCTGACATCTGTCAGTCTGATTCAGAGAAGGCTTTAATGATATATTTGGCTGAGCTTCTATTAGCAAAGAGTATCTTTAAACTGTTTCAATTGACCCCAATTTTATTGACTTTGGATTTTGTGATAATCCTGCTTAAAAATCTCTGGTTTTATGAGAACAATTTTCCACTGTTTGAACAGTCATAAATGCCCACAAAATTTGCAAGATGACAGAAAAACACACCAAGTAAAATTAAAGTGTTTACACACCAGTACTTTGCTCTTGGCAAGTGCATAAGTGACTTCACAAGATGCAAATCAGTGCACATTACATATTACACATTGTCTTTTTAGACCAGTCTGTAGGCAACATGAGCACGTCCTGGGGCCCCAACACAATAGCTGGGTTTTTGTTCAGTTTCTCCAGGCTCATAAATAGCATCTCAGGCTTTAGTTCCTAATGTGGTAAAAAAAAAATATGAAGGCTTGTAATAAACTGAAGCCCAGTTATTTAAAAAATGCACAACTGACTCACTTGCTTTCATTCCCATCAAATTTTCTCTCATGTGGATTATATTAATTATTTCTTGTCAATTTATTTCTACATATTCAAATAAGCCAAAAGGCAAGGAAAGCAGTCTTACACCATTTAGGATCTTTCGTACAAGAGAAAAAAAGCATTTAAAAGTAGCAGTTCCCATTTAGCCAGTACTTTTAAAATCAGTTCTAAATAAGTTGTTGAAATCTCTTGTGCAGTGGAATTTAAGATTGAAGGAGCCTTTCTCCTTAAATTTTAAAAGAGTGAAGGAGTCAGTAAAAGTTTAGTCATTGTAAGCTAAAATCCAAGGAGAAGTACATCAATTAAGGAGGAAACTGATTCTTCTAATCCTCTTTCTTAACAAACCTGGGTAGACGTCTTTGATGTAGACAAGGTTAGGAGATAAACATTTGGCTTGGTATTGATACCAATCCTTTCTTAATTGAAGGAAGAACTATAAAAGATCTAAAAGTGGCACCCTACAGACATGTCAGAGACCTGCAGAAGTCATGACACATATGATGCCTCAGCTGCATAAAGGAATGCAAATGCAGATGTTCAGTGGGAGGGAGGGAGGGAAGGAAGGAAACCTTCACTCACTGGCTGATCTCTTTGCAATTTGAACTGCAGAATGAGGTAGCCCTTTCCTGTGACAGACGTGCCTGGAAGTGAGCCCAGAGAAGGAAATCCTGCACACAAAGAGGAGGAGGGAAGAAAAGAAGAAGGAAAGTTAATGGTTCTCCTTCAACCAGGAAAACCACATGGACTAATCTAGGAAGCCATCTTTGTTAGGAAATGTGGCCTATAGCCTCTTCTTCCTGGCAAAGAGCTTAACACTGCCTAGGTTGTGACTTTCATCAAAAGACATCCTTTTCAATTCTTCCATGATTTTTGCTGCTGTGCTAGGATTTCTCAGCTCATAACATAATTTTAGTTTTAATGCCTTCATTTTACAGTCCACTCAGAAGGGAGTCGGGTTCCTTTTTTCCATTCCTCTGCATTTCAAAAGCCCTGTTTTTCTCTCTCTCTTTTCATTTTTTTCTTCTTTTTCCTTATCATATTACTCCTTTGGTTACCCCAGGAGCACCAATTTTGTTAAGTGATCTGTGTGATACATTGCTCCATCTATGCCCTTCCTTGCTTCTAAAGCAGTCATAAAAAATAGGCTAATTATGGGGGCAGAGGAGTTAAAAACATATAAGACTAATATTTATTTCTTGGAATAGCAAGTGTTACAACTACAATTCAGGCTTAATTTTGCCTGGGAAAAAAGTTTCTGCAATGACTCCAAACAGTAAAATATTTTCTGTAGATATGGAAATATACCAGTGTGGGCAGATTTTGGAGGAATATGCACAGGCCGTGCAGGATATCATTTTCCTAGTTTGTAAGGGATACAATTTTCCTGGTTCATAAGGGATACATTTTAGGCGATTGTCTCTGTGTTTCAATAACTGTGGGAGGAAATCTGACATTAGAACGTGCATCCATCTTCCTGGACAAAAGAAAAGATCAACTTCCCAGAAACTTTTGTCACGGAGTCAATTCTTACACAATGACATGTAATGCTAAATAAATCATTTTTTGAATTACAAATTGACAGTCCGTCACCCTGGATAAATGTTATTCATCAGAGGGGAGGGCAGGGAAGGATGACCTAAGAATAATTGTCTACAAATATTCAGAAGAGAATCTGATTTTTCACTCCCATTTTGAAGTGCCAGTGCGAAAGTTGTTGCCAGCTTTTAAAACCTCTCCTTTGGCTTCCAAGTAATATGTGTGTGGTTAAAAGTCAGTTAGAGAATGGTGGTGTGATTTGGTGATGCAAGGCAAATGGCACAATTTAAAGTTTCGTTAAAATCTACTCTCTTTAGAGACTTAGATAAGGCCTTTATTTGCTTTAGTCATCCTTGGCCATCTTATTCAGCATAGTTACCCAACTGATATTAATGAGATTTAATGTGTAAAAGTAATGCCATCACTTTGCATTTTGTAACACAGTCTCTTCAAGGGAAGGCCTTTTTCAGCTTTTTAGAAAAGTGCGATGACCAACTATACATTCAAGCAAAAGGAGCTGTTCTCTCTTGCCAAAAAATGTGACTATATCCTCCATCACTGCTCTAAGTACCTGTAAGGTAAGATTGTATTCTTCTCTCCAGTTCACGCCAGCAGAATTTATCTACAAGTGTCAGCAGGAAACACTCAATTTACCTGACAAATCATAAAACAATATTTTATGTTATAAAGAAACTTTGGGCTCCGCCAATGTGCCAGTCAACACCTATGTACGATGAATCATCAAACAAATATTTCAGTGCATGGGGAAAAAATAAATCTAGGTTCAGCCCACATGCCAATCAATCAGAGATTGCCTGAAGAATCATGGAACACACTTGGAGACAAGTAAAAAATTTCTAGGCTCTGCCAGGATGCTGGGCCAATCAATCACGGTGTGGCTGATGAATCATGAAACACACTCTGCAGCATGTCAGCACACATACGTGGTTGGCACAGTTCTCATCATCCCGAGTTTGTCTTGCAGTTAAATTGACTGAAGGTGAGTTATAGGACTGTTGTTTCTCCCACCTACTGACCTCTGCAACCAGCCACTCTTAAATCCTCTTGCCCTGCACTTCGTTAAAAGTGGAGATTCAAGACAAAGGTTCAACATGAGAGCGAACATGGTTTTGATGTCAGACGAGTTGTTAACATGCTGCTGAAAGCTGTTGAACACGTATTTTGACAACAGAACAGACACCTACAAGAGTGTTATTCTCTTCAAAGTTTGCTGCGCTGTTTACATAGAAATTTAATATGAGACATAGTAATAATAATAAATATGTAACATATTACACAATATTAAAGAAAAAAATACTAAATAGTAAATCTGGATTTTTTTACTCATTGTCCCATTGGCAATATTTTTACCTAAGGAATTCCTAGCTTTACTGGCATTCATTCACCAGGTAGGTGGGAGGGCACCACGGGACTGTGATCATTTTGTTCTCCTCTCCCAGCCAAAACTGTTCAGCACAAAATATTTCTCCCATGTAAGGCTTCAACCTTTTACAACTTACATCAAAGTCATCTGTGTGAAATTAACATTGTCTACAAGTCTGTTCTCCTTTGTCTTGTGATTAGCCCCCATTACAAATATTTTAATAGTCTGCTTCAAAGCATTTTCCCTGATTACATGAATACTCATCTTGTGTGACATTTTCCACTTAAGATTTCTGAGCTTAAAAATGTATATTTGAAAAAGCAACTTTTTTACTGAATCCTAACTCTTGCAGAATTTGAGTACTCATTGTATCCCTCTTTGTAATATTATTTTAGGGTGCATTTTTGTAGACCAAGGTGGAACTTAGCACGAGAGCAGGAATAACATTTGCATAAATGGCAGACAAAGTCACATTTGGAAAAGGAAATGGGAGCAAAGAAAAATCCCATACTCACACTACATTTTTTCCATAGTCAGCAAGGCCGTGGCATGAAATGTTGAAAGTTTCTTGCAGGTATTTCATCAGTAGGTGTTCCATTTTTATATTTAAAAAGAACAACCTGGGTCCTGATTCGCCCAGAGTATGCTGTTCAGTTCCTTATGGACTCTTTAACATTATCACATCATCATTTTAATAAACAGATTTCTCAAACTTTCTTAATGATTCTTCAGCATCCATGAAGCACAGCATGTACAAATGTCTTAATACAGCATTCAGAATCATCCCAAGCTGTGGGAAATTTAATTACAACCTCTTGTTCTACCACATACAACATTATATCAATTTGATAGAAAAAATTTTGGTTCCCTATGCAAACAGACAGATAAACCATTACTGATTTCATAGGAGTAGATAAAGAAAAAAAGAATGTTTTAAATTAAAACCTCAATTACCAATTAAGGGAAATTTTGATTTGATATTTTATGTAACTTCTGTTACTTCTTAATACCCATTAATAATTTATTTTCTTTTTTTGTGATGGTTGTTAGCATCCTTATTCTTATTCTGAAACTAAAAATTTTGGTGGCAACAGGGCAACAAGCAGTTTAAGTTGCAAAATGTACTGTTTGCAAAAGCATAATACACAGGAATTATAGTGTGTATAAATATATACACATTTATATGTAAGTGGATAACTATAGTCAATTCCTTTTGATGTCAAGGTGGTGGTAACCACGTTGCAAGATTACATCTATGAATAATATGATAATACTGGAGGAAGTGCTGGGAAAGGATCATAAGTTCTGAAAAAAATATTGTAGTGTATATATTAATTTTCATGTGTATTCTGAACACAAGTGTATATATGTCAGACATGTTTTTAAGGAATCAAAGGATAGCTGAGATCTTTCACCATTCTTCATAAAAATTAACTCTTTCCTCCATTAGAGGGTGCCTAAAATTTGCACGTATAGTCTAATCTCAAGTTAAAAATATGCTAAGATGAATAAATAAGAATGGTAAATAAATACTGAATGGAGAACTTACATAACAAATACTACTTTTGATTCTAAAGTTTTCATTTCACTTTTCACTCTTTGGAAAAGTGCATTAAAAATATACTTCTCCCATCCTATGCAGGTAATATCATCCAGATAATTCAGTAATACGAATCACCAGGGCTATGTCCATTGACGTTATCAAAGG
The DNA here is from genome assembly GCA_013397915.1 of Daphoenositta chrysoptera. Classification (NCBI taxonomy): domain Eukaryota; kingdom Metazoa; phylum Chordata; class Aves; order Passeriformes; genus Daphoenositta; species Daphoenositta chrysoptera. The sequence goes on from VZRO01006629.1 coordinate 570,659, forward strand.
AGACTACCCTTTAAGTTCATTATTTTACAGAACAAGTACTTTTCCTACTGTGGTCAGTAAATGTCCATTTCTTTATTTCAAGGTGAGTTGTGCCACATTGTCAGCCTTGTTTACTTATGCTTCACTGAATTAGGCTGAGGAGGATGCAGAAAAAATGACTATAATATTTATGAAATAAAGACCTAGTCCAGTTCTCTCCAGGATAAAAATATGCTTTAAAGACATCTGCCAACTTCAGAAACACGTTGATTTGCCAGCCTGTGCTTGTTAGAGGCACCACTGAGAAATAAACAACAAAACTTGGAAAAGTGAATCCTTCCCAAACCCAAATTTTGCAAGGCTTATTGTATACAGATGCTGGTTTATTCCAGCAAATGTGTGCCAGATATGCACAGCTGTCTTTCTGTCACTTTTGATCCACCTCAGTATGTCTCCCCTGCTAGTTCTGTCTGTACCTCGTTGAAGGTGTTAGAAGGGAAAAGGTTGATTTCTCATTTCGAAACTTTCGCTTCTCTGATATCCATCCCACTCATATTTCGGTGGGGCTCTTATGTGTCTGTGACATAGAGGCCACAAATGGATGAGAAGGTGTTCACACACTGATCAGATATAAAAACTCGTATCTGAGTTGCCCATGACATTAAATAAAGGCCTAAAACAATAATAAGGTGGAGGTGCTAGTCCCTCCTCTAAAAAAGCCCAATACTGATACTTTTCACTTAACTGCCTGAAGCTTATGATTTAAAGGCTTGTTTTCTCTGCTGATAGCCCCAAGCTGTGCCCAGTTTCTCCACAGACAAAAGGATAAGAGAGATGGTGACATGCACACACCCCTTTTATGAATCAGAGAAACAGTGCTCTTCTTGTTCCCTAGGTAGCTGAAACCTGAGCCAGTTTTACAGCTTAGCACTTACCAGCTGGCTTTCACGTGAAAGGCGTTTAAAATATATACATACATTCACGCACACACACACACAGAGTAAGATATTTTTGATTCTGATGACAGTTACAGAAATATAGGAAAAAATGTCTCTAAATCAGGTTTCTTGTTGCGACTGAGGCTCTTTGTATCTTCTCCTGTGCACCTTGGACAGGGGGAACAGATTGTGCCTCTCCTCTTTTCATCAATCTTTTATGTATTTGAAAGCTAATGTCATATCCCTGTTCAGATGTTTCTTCTTCAGGATAAATTACTCCCAGGTTGTTCAACTTCTCCTCTTAGCTGATATTTCCAAGTAAGCCCAGGCTGGATATTTTGCTCTTGCTATTACTTGGAGCACATTGATAGAACAGAAGGTTTACTTGTGTATCTTGGCATGGTATTTCCCCGTTTTATCATCTCAGTGAGGTGTTTGCCTTTCTTTGTGAGTGCCTGGCATTGCTTCCTACCCAGTTCACCCTGTTCACTGCCCACCAACGAGTCCAGTCCTATACTTGGTAAAATGGATGAATTGAGTACCTCAACTGTCAGAGCAGATTGAAACAGGAGAATCTGACACATTGAGTTTTCTCTGCTTTGTGGATTTATTTGAGCAAAAGAGTGCAACAGAGTTCCTCTAACTTTGTAGATATTTGTATCTGAACAAGTCATCCAGTAACCCTTTTTAGGTAATGGCAGTAAAAGGAAACAGGCAAACAAATTGTGGTGCAATTTGTTTTGCTTTGCTATACACAAATCAAGTAGGTCAAATGAATCACCCACTATCTGATTCAAAAGTCAGGAATGTGAACAAGGAAAATTGGGAAATAAAGAGAAACAGGTTTATCAGGAGAGATGGAGAAAATACTAAGAAGGTGTTAAGGAAAAGACAAGAGAGAAAAAATTGGATATAAATTGTGAAGGCTTCATTGGTCTTTTAGAAATAGTTGCAAAGATCAAGCAAACACTAGCTGTGTGTGAGTACTGAATGGAGAAAATGCAAAGTGAATATAAGCTACAAAATATGCAATAACAGATTCTGTATGTATTGAGAACTTATGAACTAATAACTTAAGTACACATATGGAGAATTCTCAGCAGCAGTTGAGAAGGAGAACTTTCTCTTAAGGAATATAGCATGTCCTTTAGAAGAGGAAGCTGGTTTGTCATGGCAGATGCAGTAAAAAGAAATAAAGAATGGATGCATGTAGGAAGCAAAATTTTGGTCTTTCTGGGTTAGATGCTGACGTGTGAGAAAGAGGCAAAAGTAGAGAATGGAGGAGAAAGTGGAGCGAATTTAGTGGAAAGGAAGCAGAATAACAGGAAAAGAAAAGCAAAGAGGAAGAGAAGTGTGGAGAGGGAAAGGCAAACACAAAGCCATTGGCTGAATTATATAAAGAAAAGACAGTCAAGTAAGATTGGATTAGTTTTATCTACCTTCAGGAAGAAAACATACTGGAGAAGCATTACATGTAATTACACTGAAAATACGCTTTTGCAAGTCACTTTTATTCTTTATGTGGAAAAAAAAACAAGTAAATGTATTACAGGAACACTTTTGTACTTGTTCATCTTGAAATATCCCAGAACAACATTTTACATTATGATGTATCTTTTGCAAGATGTCTTAAGCAAATGTTTTAAGTGTTTCTTACTTAAACTAGTCCTTAAATTGATTAAAACAGTAGAAAAATATATGAAACCATTGTAAAAATTGTTTCAAGTTCTATGCTTTCATTACTTTAAACACCTTACCTGAAGGTTTTTTTTATATTCTTTTCATGCACAGAAGAAATTGGCCCAAGAAAAGAAACATTCCTGGATAATGGGAAGCAACATGTGTGTTTTTCTAAAAACAGAGAAACTCTTTGAACATCTTCCAAAAAATCCAAGTATATGCACACATTCTTCCAGCTAAAGGGAGACCTAACACTTGCTGTCTTCTTACACATTGCTTCATTTTATCTTTTGTATTTATTCAACTACTGCTTATATCCTGCAGTCAATTCATTAAGAATAGTTTTGGCTGGGTTCTCTTCCTCCCCACCCCCATCCCTGGTGGATCTTAAGGAGGAATTTTATCTCAGGGGAGAAGAAAGAAAATTATTTTTAGATAATTCTTTCAGATGTGAGAAAGGGTACTGCTCATTATAACACATCTTAATCACACAGTCTTCTACCTTCCCTTCTGGTTCAGCTCGTGAAGGTGGAAAGCAACAAGGAAGAGAGCAGTATCTTCCACCCTGCTCCTCACTCTTGGTGTTGCTGATATTTGAAGTAGCTGGAAGGAATCGTTTAAAGAATGAGGAGATGTGAATTAAAAAATAGAAAAAGAGCTAGCAACTACTGCTCTGCTTTCTCCTTTGCTTCTGCAGTCATTTCACACTCACAGTCTCTCAGTCAGAGAATGTGAAACAGAATTAATGCCAGGTGTTACCTCCTGACAATAAGTTGTACGTCCTTCCTCATATCAAATTATTTAAATTATCCTCATATTAGCTGGTAAAATGTAACATTGGGGCACAGTTTAAGGAAAGAAATTTTGTGACATGTGAAGTAATTGCTTCTCGGAACCAAGCTCAGAAATATCCAAAGAAAGGGGAGCTACTTCAACCTAAATAAAGCATGAAATTGAACAAGAAGTAGTTCTACTGAGAACGGGCAGTAAGGGGCCAGACAATGGAAGCTATGCTCACATGGTTCCAAAACTTAATCTTGGGTCCCACCATGGGATATTTAGGATGCAAATATTCCTTATAAACATGTTAAGGAGTCGAGAGAGTAGTGAAACATTATTAGGAAGCTAAGTAAGTCATTCATGGAACTGAGAGCTTTAGAAACAGCAGTCTGCTTTTCTCTTCATGCCAGTTATTTCAGCCAGAGATGCCTTATAAATGAGAAAGGCCAGCCAAAGTCAAAGGCCTGAAATGGCTCACTTTTACTTCCTCATTCTTGCTTCCTCATTCTAGCCCCGTTTTCATAGTGTCATGAGCTGGCAATGCATAAAAAGTGATACTAATGGAAAGAAATATGGTACATACCATGTACAATGACAATGGTGGTTGGAAATTGGGAAGGTACTGAGGAAAGGTGAGAGGGAATTTGGAGGGTGAATGAGCAGCATTTCACAAACAAAATTAGTCAGCGATGTCAAAGAGGCCAACCATATGTGTTTTTGTTTATTGTACGACAAGGATCTAGATTTTTATTTAAAAGGCACATATAATTGCACAGAAAGTCCCTGAATAAAGAATTAAATATCACTTGTATCGTGTGAAATCAGTCTCACCTTGGAAACTGCAGCAGACCTGCAAAAAGTACAGAAAATCCCATTTTTTGTCTTCAACAGCAGATTCAACTTGATCCTAACCCAGTATATAGAAATAGACATGAGCCTACAAAGTCATCCATCTTGCTAGCTGAATTCTGTCTGATGAGTTGCTCTGCATTTTGATTTTCAGAAACACCCACATATCCATTTCTCCTCTAAATAGAGGATGAGAGAACAAATGGGCCATGTGTCATTGAAGGGGTCAACCTAGTTGTGTTCTAATGTCCTGAAATAAATCAGCTTGTAAAGCAGAGACTCCTTACAGAGAACTGTCTGTCACCTTTCCTAGTTAGAAGGGGTGCTAACAGACACTGCAGGCTTTCAGATGGTCTCATTAAGGGAAAAAAGCAGTCTCTGATGATATTCAGTCACAATCTAATTTACTATTTTGTTTGTTTATTACAAATTAGTTGTATTATTTTTCTTTAATTTACTTGGATGAAGTCAGAAATATAATTCAAGGCAATATGGTTTTATAATGTTTGCTTCAAGTGCAAATGAAGCTTCATTTACTCATTCAGAGAATAATTATACAAAAACCTGTATGAGCAAATACATAATTTATGTACAACTTCTGTCTGGGGGATGAATCCTGTAGAAAACCTAGTGTCCTTCTAACATGGATAGGCAACTCTCACATTTTCTAGCGTTTTGGGCACAGCCTAGAACAAAAATGCCTGTCGTCATTGCTGTTAGCATGGGAATTGACTGAGAGGCGGCATTGCTAAGGCCCAAAAAAATAGCAGGTAGGTATGCTAGAGAGAATGAAAAGAGAAGAGTTTTAGCATCAGCTTTCACTCATTCCAAGTCTCACCTGCCCACTGGTGTGGAGAGCTGGCAGCAGCTCTTTCACTGATTTTCCTCTGAGCCTCAAATCTGTTATCAGGTTGCCCAGTTTGAAGGAAAGGGTTGCACCAGCCCCTTCTAGAAACAAGCTAATGTACCAAACAAGTTGGATTTCAGTTTTGAGAACTTTTCTGATTGCTCTTATTGGCTGGTTACTTAAACTTTTTTCTAAACGTGGATGTGTTTTGCAGCAAAAAATAAACATTACAGCCCTTGTTTCCTTGAGAATAAAATAAATTTTATACCAAGGTTACCAGAATCATTTAGATAAAACAGACACATTAGAGCAGACCCATGTTCAGTTTAATCCAGTCTTACTTGCCAAGAGTGCAAGTATGGGATAAGCAAAGTGGGATTTAACAGTCTCTTCCATAAAACTGTCCAAACACTATTCAAACCATGTGAACTTCTAGCACTCACAATGTATCGGGGAACTCCACACTTTAATTTGGTGTTACGAAAACTACAACCTCTTGTCACCTGCTTTGCACTTATCAGCTGGTGGTTTTCTTTCCTAGGTTTTGTAGAGAAGGAAAACAGAGGACAGGCAGTTCTCCTTCTATCCTCTTAATGGCACTCATCATTTAGATGTCCATTGTGCACCCCCTCAGCCATCTCTACAGTCTGCTCTGTGGTTTCTGTGTGCCTCAAAAACCATCCCAGATTTTCGATTGTCCTTGTTGCCCTTGTCTGAGCCTTCTGCAGTTCTATCATTTTATTTTTGAGATGGAGCAACTAGAAGTACACAGTGTGTTCAAGCTCTACATGCCTCAGGGATTCATCACCATCAGGTGGTGGCAGAGTAATGTTAGTCTTCTCTGCTGTTTTATATTGCTTTCCTTAAAATCCCTAACAGTCAATTTCTTCTTCTTCTCTCTCTCTCTCTTTTTTTTTTTTTGTCTGCAAGTGAATGATGGCATTACTTCTGAGTGGTAATGATCAGCTCATGATACATACAAAGTTAGGATTTTTGTCCCGTGAACATTATTTTACATACATCTGTGTTAATTAGCATCTCTATTTGTTTTGTAATTCAGTACTGTGAGATACTGCACTTCTTTTACAGCTAACTTTCCATTCCACTGCCATAAATTACCAGCAACAAACTGTCACCAAGGTGTGACCTTTTCTAGATCATTTATAAGTAAATTGAACAGCATCAACCACACCTCAGCTGCAACTGTGTTCATTCTGAAGTCATCAAGTGTTCCATAGAAAGCATGAAATTTTATCAAGTCTGTCTTTGTTTATCCATATTCTTTACTGTGAAAGTACTAAGTCTAGCTTAAGGAGGCAGGTTTTCAGGTGGTGTGTAAGCAGACACTGAAAAGCCCAATCCTCGTTCTTTGTGAATGCTATAGGCATCACGCTTTGGTCTGGGAGGTAAAAAGACAGAGGTACCTATGGTGAAGCAAGAAACAAAGTTGAGAAACCATTGTGGGAGATACAGAGCAAGAGGTAATAACTTCTAGGAGTGGGAGACTGAAATAGAGGAAAACCTGGACATAGCCTGGAACTGCATGGATCGTCAGAGAGAGTTTCAATACCAGAAAATGGCAAAGAGGAAGTAGGGAAACAAAAACAAATAAAGAGGTAGAGGGATTCTCCAGAAAGATACTCAGTACCATGGGACAGAAGATAAAATCACCCTCCAGAAGTAGAAGAAAAACAGGTAAAGAAAGGAGGGATTCATTTAAAGGTCAACCGTCCCCAGTCTTTCTACTCAAAACTGTAAAGGATGATTTTTTTGTTTGTTTGTTTTAATAAGACAATGGGAGAGAAAAGTGGAGTCCTACAGGGTATAAAGTCGCCAGTTATTCTATTTGCCATCATAACCTGACACAAATCTCACATCAGCTGACAGTGGCTTGGTAGACACTACAGAACAAATGTCTGTGTAGCTCAGCAGTGCTGTAAGTTTGAGAAAATAATCTGCAAGTTAACAGCCTGTAAAAGAAAATGGTTACAATCTTTCCTAAATCATCTCCAAAGGGAATTTCCCATGCTGCATGTATGGGCACTGGTTTATAACAGATAACAATTTTCTCAGCAAGACCCAATGGATAGAAGATCTAATTGACACTGTCAAAAAAAACCTGTTGCCACATTTCTAAACACAGCAGTTGTTCACAAAGCACTGAAATCTGTGCATCTGGCAAAACCTCCCTCTGATCTGTAAAATTTGCTCACAAACATTATGCTGGAGTCTAGGGCTGATTTTAAAAGACTTGTTCCTATTGCAGAGCTGTCTCCAAACTGCAGATGAGGAAATCATTTAAGAGTCAGCAAACTCCAAGTTGGAGCATGCTTCACATTTTGCTTTTTGTTTCTCATTAGCTGAATTGATATTTCTTGGCTAGTATTTTTATCTGATTAATTACCAATGAGCACCAGAGTGATAACTCTAAAACCTTTGCATCATTCAGTGTACAGAGAGTAGTGCCAGAAAAAAACAAGATTTCCAATTATGAGCTGCCAAATTCCTTTAGCCTTGTTACAGGAGATCCACTCAGAATGACAAAATAATTCATTTTCATTGCCAATCTAGTCATTGTCCTCTCCACTGAGACTGTCAATAACTGCCAATTGTGATGCTGAAAATTGTGATGTTTTATGAGACACTTGGCTTGCTTGCTGGTGTCAAGGGATAGGAAGTAGGTTTGACAAATTTACATCGAATTTGTGCCCTACAGAACTGGTAAAATCTTACACCCAAGGAAGACTTTCATGTCTCAGTGTTGAACAGTGATCCCCAAAAAAATATTTTAGGAATAGAAAATAACTGTCCGAGAAACAAAAACATGTCTTTTAGAGATCAGAACTCTGAGGATAAAATGATAAAATCATTGACTGAAAAATATGCTGTGATAAATTTTTTAAAGAAAATTTATAAAACAAAATTCTTTAAATGCGTGGATTAAAAATAAAAAGTCAGAAAAAAACCCAAGAGACAATAAGAAGTAGGTGAATAGGAATGGAGTAACAATGAGATGGAGGTTAAAGATAGCTGAGATAGGGTCCTCAAAGTAAATCAATAGCCTACATTGGTTTCTCAAAAATTATGAAGATTAGCAATATAGGGGGATGGTTAATGAGAATGGGGTCTATGGAAATAGAAATTAATTAATTTCAAGTGGAAGAAAAGCTGTAAGATATAAATGAGGGCAAAAGGGGGGAACAAAAAAAAAAAGTCAGCTTGATAATCTCCATCCCAATATGCTGAGAAAATTGATATTCACAGTAACATTTACAGTGTCACAGTGGGTTTGGCGTAATACCATCTGATTGAATTACAGAGTATGCAATGTATGCAATGGTGTTTGAGGAGAAAGGGGGAAAAATGCTCAGACAAGTCTGTGTCTTGTCATACATTATATCATTATACACTAGACATTAGGACAGAGTTTGAAGTAATTAGCAATTAATAAAATGGAGATAAATAGAAAAGGAGATAGAGTGTAACATGGATTTAGCACATGTAGACTGTACCACAGAAGAACGTAGCCTTTAATCAGAGACATAATTCTTTAAAAAAGAGAAAGGGTATGAACCGTACCACGGTTACTCAAATTGCTATAAAATGATTGGTACAGTTCAAGATGGGAAATTATTACATAAAAGAGACAATGATGACCAGAAAAACTATAAATGGAGAAAAGTAGTAGGCAAAAGAAAGACATCAACGAGTAGTACTGAAAAAGGATGTATGTGGCTAAAGAGAGGACTAGAATAAGACTTTCCCATGGATTGGTTCTAGGATACCTTTCTATTTATTCAGCATTTTCATTCATTGTCTTGTCACAAGAAGCAGAAGTGAGATAATTAAATGTACTGATGATAAAATATGGGGAAGAACTGTCAATAAAGAGAAGAATCATGAGTTTCTGTGCAAAGTATTTTAATATAATTAGAAGGAATTCAATAGGGAAGAGTCACCACAAGTCACTTAATAACTAAGACAAAGCACTTCTGCTAGGACCTGGTTATTTAAAAAGAAGTGAGAAGCAGAAATACCTGAGTGTATGAGGCAATCACACTGATCTGCTCAGGAACGTGAGGCAGTTGTATAAAAGAGAAATGCAACCACCAGCTGTTCTGGTACTAACACCAGTGATAAAGGCAATCGGAAGCATATGTTTGTAAAAACAGGGATGTTTCAGGCAAAAGTGACTAGTATTTTTCAGTGAAATTAGATTTTGCTAGCGGATTTCCACCCCGCTTCAGCAGTGCCACAGTCCTGGATTGTCAACAGCATTCTCTCTTGGGTTATCTCTCAGCTTCTTCATGATACTTTTAAATGACATGAGACAAATGGCACATCCAACCAGTACGTGGCGGCCAGCTGATGGCATCTTTTCACTTCCCAAAGCCCTCTCAGTAGCTTCTTTTTTGATTGTATTTTTGACTGCTGTAGCTGCCAAGACTTTTGCTAGCAAGCACTGCCAGCTCTGCATCTAGGCAATTTCTACATTTCTTTCTTACTCCTTTTTAGAAGCTTTATTGCATAAGCTGCTCTGAACAGCTGGGCCTGCTTGGAAAGAGCACAGTATCTAAGTATTTTTTTTTATTCCCAAATGTTTGTAATCAAGTACTAATGTGGAGGTGGCTCAAAGATTGACAGGACTTCCAAAACAAAATCTTCAAACTTGTAGCTCAACTTAATAAGTCCATGGGCTTCCTTCACACCTTTTGACATGGTCACTTCCATAGTGGCTCTTGGAATGTTTGGAGCAGTGTCTCAGAAGACAGTAAGTGCTCAATAGAGGGAGTTTCAGTCCCCACTGCCTTCATTTTTCTTGCATGGGGCACTCTTGCTATCTACTTAAAGATAAGCAGAGTATTGTCTCTGAAGAGTGTCTTAGATTAAAAGCAACTAAAAGTAAGAATTTCACTTCTATGACAAAGATCTCCCCCATCCCAGACACTTTATGCAAGACTGACAATACATTATACTTGAGGGCTCAAATGAAAAATACATTGTTGTAGGGGAGAGGGGAGATTGTCTTTTCCTTAAGGAAAAATTAAAAGATTTATTTTTCTTATTGCTTGAACATCATGGAATGCACAGCCATCCTAACTCCTGGCAACTCTTTGTGCTTACCTAGAACCTTAGGGCAGCTTCGCAGGCAATCTCAAGGCTGGGTGGGCCTTGGAAGTTCCCTGGAAACACAGGGATCACCCTCCCAGGTCAAAGTCCTTGGATAAGTCCCTGAAAGCTGTGGCAGCACCTTTACTGCCAGGGGAGACATTCTAATTCACAGCAGACTCTAAAGCTCTCTGCCTTCCCTCTGAAGGGTTTGTCTGAAGTATTGTCTGGAAGTGGTGGGTTATCCAGTCTCAAGGGGATCATCAGTGGCTCAGAAGTCAGGCGTCTGTTTGATGAGACTTTGCCTTCATCCTCACAAAAGCATTTCAACGGGATATTTTGCCAAAGCCTGGTTTGATTTTGTTGAATTGGTTTTAAAATATTTTATCAAAAAATTCCTTGGATTTTTGTTGACTGTAGGCAATAACTCTTCACAAAATGTAGATAACACTGATAATATAGAGATATGTTAGAATTCATATCATAATATGAATGGCTACTCATAGAACTGACTTTGTAGCAGTACCTGTGAAATGATGTGGCACAAGTTGTCAGAGTTGGTCTGTAAAGTTCACAGGTAAAAACTCATTCTTAACATGAACAGCAAACATTTTTTTTTGCCCTGAATAAATCAGGTAGCCCCCTGCACACATTTGCAATGTTTTATTTCTATCGTCATTACAGTGCTTAGCAGTTTGGGTTCAGTGCAGATCCCTGAGCTTATCTCTAACCTCTGTTTATCTCTCATCTCTGATAATGCAAAGATTAGTTTCTGTGAACATTAAGATGGATCATCTCTGCAGACTGCTAGCTTCTTGTCGCCAACTCCTTGCTTCATAAAGGCTGAACTTTAGAAATTTTATTGGCCTTTTTCCATCTTAAGTTCCCTCACTCAGAGTCTGTCTCCCTAAAAGATATTTCATGCTCTGTCAGGATCCTGGACAACAGAGCTGCTTTTCTCTCACACTGAAGAGGATCTGCTTGGCTGGCACTGCTCACTGCCTAGCAGTGGGAGACGATATTGTGTGTCTCACGTATGGAGCTGTCTCTAATTAACCAAACGTCTGTGGTTCCAAAGATAAATGTGGGTGCTGGGAGCCTCAGCTCTATGATACAAGTTTGTGTGCCATCTTCAGCATCTTGGTTCTGGGCTTGAGGAAAATGTTTTTCTAATTTCTCATTCTAAGTGGAGTTTCAGTGCTTGTCAAGCAAGAAGAGTGTTTTATCAGCTCTTATAGTATTTAAGGCATTATTTCTGGCAAAAGTTTCTCACTCTTTTCTCAACAAGAGGGTGAAAAGTCTTACCTTTATAATCACAGCTGTATTTCCCAATATCAAGATAATTATATATGCAAAATACCTTTGCCTGGGGGACAAGTATACTTTGTCACTCCCTGCTAATAGTGCAAATTTGTTCAAGTTTTAAGGCCTATTTTCCTTAAGCTCTCACTATTTTTCTGTCCCAAATCCTCATTCACCAGCAGTTATTTCAGATGATAGAACTGCATGTTTCAGCTAACTGAACCAATCTACAGATTTATTGAGGTAAGAACACACAGCCTTGCAGACTTCAATGTGGATCATCATACATCTCTCAATGTAACTGAAGGCCATATCTAAACACACGTATGCATTATCAAGGTGTGGAAAAGTGGGTCAAGACAATCATGCAGGACAAGGACAAAGTGATGCATCAGTCAGATATTTAACATTCAGTGTTGAGGTGTACTTTCCCATCATTTTGTTACACAAGGACTGTGACATCCCTCAGTACAGTTGCATTTATCCTATAGGATAACTTTTTCTTCATTTGGAAATCCAAACTCACAGCTTCAGCTGCTGATTCACTTGGCACACTTCTTGTTTAGTACACCTTGGTCTGCACTTTCAGGTACCTTCCTCTTCTTCTTTGTCCAGCCCTCTGCTGTGGGTGTCACCAAGGCCGTGGAGTCAGAGAACAGCCAAAGGCTTGCACCACTGATGCCTTTGCATCCTGCTGAGGGCAGGATCAGGACTAAGAGTGTAAATGGGGGCAGCTGAGCTACGACCATATTTCCCCCTTTTGTACTTAATATAGGACAAAGAGGGTGCTTGTAATTGACAGATGAGCATTACAGCATCTCAAATGTCATTCATTAAATATTTTCTTATATTCATCTTTGGTCTTCAACACCATTACTGGGGTGTTTTTGAAAGGCTATAGCACAGCTTTCTATAGATTGGTAAATTAAAACTGAAAGACAGGATCATAGAGAGGGCAATGCCAAAAAGCTTGATGAGAAGAGCTATACATAACAGATAAGGAATTCATAATATTCCATTGAAGACACCATATGTCCTTCTGACAGCTAGTCATCTTTAATAAAAGAATTTAAAGCAAGGCTTGTTCTCAGTGTTAGTCTGTAGTCCAGATTTAGTAAGAACCTTCATTTTGAGAAAGAACATTTTTAAAACACTCAGAAGAGGAAGGAAAATAACACGGTGCTATGAAAAAAACTAACAATAACAGGAGCTAAGAAAAAATTCTTAATTATTAATTTTGTCCCAGGAACAGTTCTTGTGAAGTGTTAATAATATCTTTGAGCTAAAGAGAGGACAGAGAAAAAATATTGCATGTGCAGTTACACATGCAATATCAAAAAATTATTATACCTTTTTCATTTCAAAATCCCAGACTCGTCAAACTGAAATCTTTTCCCAGAAGTGTTTTAATTGCAACAGTTTTCCCTTGGACTTGGGATTAAATTTTTGGTCCAAATGAAAGAGACAAGCAGAAACTATTCCCCAAGTGACTGTTGAACTGGGACGTGGAAGCCACAGGTGTAAGTTCCTGTCTGTATCAGACAGAAGGAATTTCACTGTGGAGCAAGTATTTCATTTCACTTGAGTGCCTCCAGTATTGCTATTCTGAGAATAGCTCTTTTTTTATGTTTTACTTCAAGGGAAAAATGTTTCAAAGTCTCTTGTTCTTTTTCATAATAGAATGAACACAAATTTCAAAATCTCCCACTTCTTTTTTTTTCTTGAACTTGAATTCCCATTTTTCAACTAGTTCTACAATCACATGGTCCATCTTATATTTTACTGCCAATCTTACACATGTCATAAACAGAGTCTCCAGCTACAGAATGAATTATTTATATGAAGGGAGTGAATCCCAGAACGTTGCAAGTTTCCTGCATGAATACTTTTGTGCCTCTCATTTGTCACACACTTCATCCCATATTTGGCTCTTGTCAGATTGAGAGCAAAGGCCATGAGTTGCTGCCCCAATAGGAGCATCTTCTCTTCCCCTTTTTTTTTTCAGAGCCCAGAGGACATAAAAATATGACACTGCTATACTAGGAGTGCTTTAATACCCCCTTTGTGTCTGCCCTGTCCCTATGCTTGAAGGGAAGTAGGGAAGATGGAAAGATTTGTTCTTTCTTAATGTCTTTGCTCCTGGGTAGGGTAAGCTCTGGTACATCATCCTCATCTGCCTGAATATCATGCTATGTGGACATAGAAACAGTAAGTGGAATAGCTTTTACATTTCCCACAATTTCCATGAATTATTAAATGGGAAGGATTTTTTACAATTTTAATAACATTTTACTATTTGTTATTTAAAGTCTTTTTTTTACTAGTCCTATAAAATTATCTGATTTAGCACTCACAGTGCTCATGAGGCTTGCAGCCACCCCAAGGTGTCGGTTATTCATTGCATAGAAAGACCATATATCTGAATTCTCCCTTTTGAATTGCAGGATTCTCCTCCAGAACTGCAAATCTGGAAGAGTCTGTAGAGAACAGGAAAACCTGTGAGCTATGAAAAAAGTTCCTAATGAAAAGCAGTGGACCTGCAGAAAACAGTCTTGGGAGATAAATACCAATTATGGAGGGTACCTCCTTTCAGCAACACCAGGAAGAAAGCAATATAAATTACACACAGAAGAGAAATAAGTCTGTCTTTCATTAGGTCAGAAGTGCATGTAATAATGCACTGTCTGTAATAATGAGCTTGGTAGATGCTGCTGCGTCTTATGTTCTACCCCTGCTCCTCCCCAGCTCCAGGATGTGGCTCCAGGTTTTGGATGTGTCTCACCAGGAACTCCACAACCTGTTGCCTGCAATGGCCCTGGTGCATCTCTAGAAGGCTCTGAGTGCTTTTTCTGCCTTAACTGGCAGGAGCAAAGCCTTCTGGGATAATTAGTGCTGCTTCAATTGGACAGGTAGCGGATGGGAAATAAACAGGTTCAAGAGCTCCAGGGACATCCGTGTTGCTGTAGGCAGGGAGGCAGTGGAAAATAAATATAGCTAAGCAGTTGGAAAAATATTTATTTATTTATGCTCCTTTCCTTTTGAGATGTGAGATGAGGACCAGCCCCAATATGAACTCATTTTTTTCCTAAGCAGTTGCCAACTCTCTCCAGCCCTTGAAAATCGTGTCACACATAAGTCCATGGCCAGCTACAGTGATGACCCATTTGGAAATGCTTTTCCTTATTGTTAACTGTGAAAGGAGATAATTTGTTACATAAATAATGAATTAGATGTGTATTAATTTAGAACTGCTTGTCTGAATGGTTTGCAAAGCAGCTGTGTGATTTTAGGCAGTCATATGCTGTCAATTAACAACTTATTCTAAGCCAAATCTGTATAAGCTCATTATGTGTATCACACAGTGTGGAATTTCTTCATAGATTTTACTAATTCTAGCTGTATACTATTGGCTGCATAGTAGTTTTAAACTGCTAAAGATTAGTAAAAATCCCAGTTAAATTACTGACGGGCAGAGGGAACTTCCAGTTGCATTCCAGCTATTAATCTGCTAGTGATACTTTTCATGTTGTTGAGAAGTTGGGAGACCTCATTAAAATCCCCAGATTTTCTTTAAGGAAAACTTAGTAGAAGTCCAGAAAGGCAATGCTAAAACTGAATATTCATAATACATTACTAATATTTTATTCAATTAAGGGAGGGAGCTTTTAAGTTCATAGTTAGACAAGCAGCATGGCTTATACTTACAAGACTGATTGCTATCTGTCTTTCCAAAAGCAATATGCCCCAAAATTTCAAAGGACTGATCTTGTGTCCTTATAGAATTTGGAAATATCTGAGACAGCTAATTATATAAAAAAAAAAAAAAATGCTTAGAGGAGATTAATTGAAACCTTTGACAAGTTCCTTTTATTTTTTAAGTGTACTGTAATAAAAACAGTAATTCCACATTTTGATTATTCTGATCTTATTGAAAGATAAATCTTGAGGGGCTGCCTCCAAACAGTATAATTATTCAAAGCGTCTTTTAACAATGCAAGTTTTCTCCACACAATATTTCTAAAAGGATAGTCCTAAACTTGCTATTAGGGTTTGCAACATACACCACTGCACAGTTTGGACTGAAGTACACAAGAATGACCATATCCACTTTTCTGCAAAAGTGTCCCTTCTCTAAGAATGTGGTCATTGCTAAGAAAAAAAAACAAAACAAAACAAAAAATGGTTTGGGTTGGAAGAAGTCCAGGGCATTTTTTTGCCACAAAACTTTAGCCACAATGTCCCAAGCATATGGAGCTGTAAGCATTTTCACAGGAAGAATTGCTCAAGCTGTGTATCAAGTCTTTAATAAAATCACTTATATTGAAACTTGTTCCACTCGAAAAATGATGCAGAATCTTGGCTATGAGTCAGGCAAAACTCAAGCATATCAAGCCTGTGTATTTCTGTGTTTTCCAGTGAATTGGCTCCCCAGCTTCTCACTCACTCACATTGTCTGGACACCTGACCCACAGCTAAGCAGGAGAATGAACAACTCTGTGTCATTGCTAGGAAATCTGTCCTACTGTAAGGAAATTTTAGAAGTTTCCCTATTAACAGTGTTCTCTACTAGTGCTTTGGGATCTCTGCTTCTCCCCCCAGTGGAAGGAAGTTCTGCCTTCCATTCAACACAGTGAATATGCTCAGTCCTGACTGCTATACTCTTCTTCGTCTTGATGCTCCTTGCTTTCTCCATTCCCTCTCTTCTCCATCTGAGGTTTTTCTTCCATTACCTATCCATCTCCATTTTTCTCTCCAATCTATCAACTCTTTCTGAGACAAATCAAAATTTTTCAGCACTGGAATTCAGTATTTCTCCTGTCCAGACTCATGGAAAAAAATATTCCTCTCAAACAAATATTTAAAAAAAAATAGAGTAGGGAAGCCTGCATAAAAGTTTAATCAAAATGTCTTTGGGATGCAGCTGCCTGCAGATAAATTTAGTCAACAAACTATGAGTGTCGGTGTGACCACTCTCTGATCCCTCTGTTAGCAGAGTAATTCAACTGCAGTTAAGTGGGCAAAATTGCTGTTAACATGATATAAGAGTAAACAGAACTGCCATAAAACTGAGAGGCAACAATTTTTAAACCTGATAAAAAGTATTTTCTTGTGCAGAAAATGTTTCACACACACTTTCCCTTGGAATGAGATAACATTGACACCAAGAGCTCAGAGCAAGACAAAAATACAGCGATTTCTACATAGAGTCTGAACATCCAGTTACATTAGACAGATTTCTGTTCAAGATTTCAGTGGCTATTATCTGATCTACCAGAGTCAGACCAGGACGAAACTTTCCTAACAGCATATTATTTCATCATTTTCCATAACAAAACTTTCTGAATCTTCTGCTGAACCATTTGGCTGTTCACAGATGTACAGAGGAAGGGTAGTACACCAAATTAATAGCTTGAGTTTTCTTCATTTAACTGTAAGCAAAAGAAGTAACATTGTACTAGATCACATATGGATATTTCATGTATGTTAGGAAAAATCACAAAGATTCATCCTGACTTTTTCAGGTTTAAGTTCTTCTTCTTAACTAAAATGAACTACTCTTACATTGCATTTCTTCCTTTCTGCATCCTTCTTTTTCCAGTTTGCCTGTTTTGCCTCTCCATACCTCTACCTGTGAAGTATAACCACATACTCTACTTCTCCCCTCAAACTGGCAAATTCTGATTCCTCAGCTAAGTTTCTCTAGTAAGCCAAGCAGCCAGTAAAATTAATAACATTTTCATAGCATTTCTTTTTAATTCATTCTATTGCTTAATTTGATTATATGATCCTGCAGCTGAAGAAAAGGGATAAAATGTCAGACTATTGTACAGATCCAAACCAGCCCCTTTGAACTCTGATTTTACAGCAGAAGCATCAAAGAAGAATTGCTACTCCAAGGCTTTTTATCAATAGAAACTGTAAGAAAGAAATGATAAAAGAACATACTGCATTCTTACCTCAATTTCCCATTCTAACTTCAGGAGGTTCCTATTGAATTCTTTGCTGTAGGATTAAGCCTTTGGGCCCAGATCCTCAAAGGTACTTAAATGTTGCAAAGCTAACTTTTATTCCCCCTGTGACCTTATGGATTTCTCAACCCAAATACAACTTTGCAGGCAATGAATAGTAAGAGTGATTTTTTTTTTTTCCTTACTAAAAAAACCCATAAAATCAGAAATCAACAGACCAAGGATCTGCTTAAATCAGCTGTGTCTGAAGAGCAGACAAGTGGGACTAGACATAGTCACCTGCCTCTGCAGTGTCTCAGAGTGACCTAAATACCATTCACCTCCACCTACATTCTGGTTATTTTCGTGCACAAGGGCTGGTTGATGTCTGTACATATGTAAGAGCGGTTGACATGCCCAATCTGACTCCTAAACAAATAGTAAGTGAAAAGGTAGTATGGACCAGGATGGGATAGAATAGAATAGAATAGGAATAGGAATAGAATAGAATAGAATAGAATAGAATAGAATAGAATAGAATAGAATAGAATAGAATAGAATAGAATAGAATAGAATAGAATAGAATAGAATAATTGTCAGTTGGAAGAGGGCTACAATGATCATCTAATCGAACTGCCTGACCAGGGCCAATTCACCTGGGTGATCTGATGCAGGTATGTTGATTTGAGAGCCAGCTCACTCAGTTGTTACATATCTGTCCACAGAATTGCACTGTTCATTGCAGAGCAACCAGGTCTCCTGTTGAGGCCCTCCCACTGTCTACAAATTATGATGTAGAGATTGCAAGAGGGCAGACAGCCCATGATTAGAGACCTCATTTGACAGGGAGGAAGGTGACATTCAAGCCCTTGACTTGGAGGTTAGACTTTGATCTAATCTAAAACCCAGTTTTGGGCTGAGGCAGGGATCTCAGCTACTGTTAACTCTCAGGTTGACCTCAGCATTTATGCTACATAAAGTGTGGTCACTGGTCAGCCAACTACAGGATTTAAACGCCCATCATGTCCAGTGTTGGCTTGGCAGAGATTTTGGGCAATGGGATGTGTGTGCACAGGGATGTGGAAGAAATACCTTTGGAGACTTGGGCCTCAGTTTCACTAACCTGGGGAACATGTTTTCTGTTTCCAGCCTACTGTGATACTTGCAAGGGCAGGAAATTCTTGCCTTGAGTGTGGACACACATCATCATGATGGAGACTGTGGGTTACCATCATCAGGTGGCTCTAATTTCCTTGCTGGGATAGGACAGGGCATCAGCCCTCAGCCCCCACTCTCCCCTGCCCTTGCAGAGCACTTGCTTCTCCGGCTCCCCGGTGTGAGATAAGAAATAGTGGAGCCAAGTAGTATTGCAGCTGCAGGGGGATAAAGGATTTCCAGCTCTATCTAACCTGCTGCTGCCTCAGATTCCCTCCCCAGCTGCATTTGTCAGGCCCACCATCTTTCACCGTGCTCTATCACCTCTCACCCTTCTCTGTTGCTCCATTTTTATGGAAATTCATTTATAAAAGGAAGACAGTTATATTTATAATGTAGAGCGTGCTGGAATACTTAATCTTTCACTTCATTTTTTTCAAGTGTGCCTTACTCAGACGTGGACTGATAAGATGACAAGTGCTAAAACAATCTGTGAAATGATGCATGGACTTTTAAGCAAATTAATAAGTGCCTTGGAGCAAAGATATATATAATCACAGAAAAACCTGACTCTTTTCATAGGAGATATATCCTTGAAATACTGTTTTATCTGGTTAATTAGGGTTAGGGGGTGGAAACACTGGCTTTCACGAGATTAAAGAGAAAACTTAAAATATTCAGATGGGAATTTGTTTTATATAATATACTACATACACACTTAAATATGAAAGTTTGATCCTTTAATATTTAACCAATGGACAGTCCACCGAGACATCTCTTTCATTTCCACTGGGGTCCTGGTACAAGCACCAGCTAGTTTTAATAGACATCACACATTTTTAAAAAAATAGGTGCAGTTAAGACACAGTTCAGCTAAGAGCCATGGGGCACAATATGTTGCATGGGTCAAAAGCGCACGTCCTAAAGGAACTAGTGAACTAGAACAGTGTCTTTGTTATTAATCCGGAAATTGCATTTTTAGAACATATATTGCTGACTATATAAGTCTCTTTTTTTCTTTTCTTCCAGTAATTTGTTTTTTCACATGAACAGAGCAAACATCTCTCTTTGTTCCTTATAAAGATCTTTAACTTTCCTGTTCCAGCTAGACAGTAACAATGCCTTATGCATCTTAACATTTATGTTTATGCAGGCTACCAATGTCCATGCTCATACTCATACCAGACATCTTTAATACACACTTCCATCTGCCAGCGACCTGCCCGTGACCTTCTTCAGAAATGCAAGGTAACTTGGCTAGCTCTATTTCTGGTCCTTCTGAAACAGGATTGTCAGGTCAAATTGTGACAGTTTAAGTGTGATGTCTGATATTGACTGCTGTCCAGCAGGGACTGTAAGCGCTGCGTCTCCCACTTCATTCAGGACCTTACTATTGACTTGCACTGTCGTCTTAAGGTTAGTCTTTTATCTCCTGTGCTTCCAGGCAAAGAAATAAGTGGCACTGGAGCAAACTGCTGTTCCGCAGCCCAGGAACACTGCTCTTGTGGAGCTGTTGGCTGCATGACTTCAATGCCCACAAATGAGGTGACCACTGCACAGTGTGTCAGAGACAGCTGTAATCACTGTTAAAGCATGTTTCTGCAGCTCAGTTTTAAGCAAAATAACTTTTCCAATAGACCTGTTTCTCTCTGTGTCTGTGTGTGCATGTGTATATTTTGGACAACATGGAACAATTACTTTAAAAGAGAAGTCCTTGTACAATGAGGCAAGAAATTAGGAGAGATATTAAAAATCAAGCAAAGAAACAAAGAAAGTTTAAAAATACACTGTTGAATGCCTTTTCTAACTGTATGTTATTGCTAAAATATTATTATTTCACCTTTTTCTTCCCCTTTCCACCCTCCAGGCTTGTCAAACCATGTTCTTAACACCCGTATTTGTGCTTGCCAGTCCTTTCCCAGAGCAGTGCATGTTCTCTTGGTTATTTCACTTCTAACTCTAATTATTTTACATAGAAACAAAACGTGGGACATTAGGAGCTTTGAAGTAGTCCTTTTAATAGAGTAGGAACCTGAAAGAGCCTGCAGGTGCAGAGGATCTCTGCTGGTTACTGGCCAGGGTCACTAGCAAAAGGGCAGAGAGCAAAAACATCTTTACATTCCTATCTTTCTCCTTTTCAATGTAGTCGGTCCTCTACATAAATAAAACAGTTGGAGTTAAAAACTGAGTGCTTCAAGAATTACAGAATTCAGTTTGGTCTGATCTTTGATGTAATTTAGTTTAACAATGGAATACCAGACTCTTCAAAATATGCAAGTTATTTCTAACTCATAAATGTCTTGTGAATAGACACCATTTTAAAAACAGTTTGTAAATCAACTGCACTAGTATTTCTATTGCATTTAATTGGAATGATTGTTACTTGGACTGCAGATACAGCTTCAATTTAAGTGGGTGGCATTGCACCATCTGCCATATTTTATCCCAGGATAAAACCGTATTATTTTATTTTTCCTGTCCACTTTCCAGGTGCAATTTCTCACTTGGATTATTCCATAGCTGGTATTTTCTCTCCTCTCTTTCTCTCGACATGAAGCTCTACCCAAGCCTTGAGGAAATCTTTGCTGAAACAAATATATCAACCATGATTTTTTTTCTAAATCTGGATTTTAGCAAAAGAAAAGTTGAAAACTCCTGCCTCATTCCACAAATGAAAACTTTGTTCAATGTTGGCTTAGAATAGCTCAGTCTTGTTCGAAGAGATTAGCAACAATAGGTTTTCAGTTTTTACAATGTTAATCCATGATTAATCTAAATATATTTTAATGCTCCTTGAAACACAGTATTATTTTCCTAATCCCAAATTTGCCTCATTGATCCCATCCTTGCTTATTTTTCCCGCAACAATGCAATTCATACAAGACTGTCTAAAGTCTTTAGAGTTAAATCAGAAAATTTATTATTATTATTATTATTATTATTATTATTACACTGAATGTAGCCATAAGAGTCAATAAGGTAGAACGGTAGACCTCTTTCCGTCCCTTCAAACATGGCCATCACCCAGAAAAAATACTGAAAGATGAAGTGTTACTGTGATAATTTTCTACTTTCTTGAGATTCTTGAATATTTACAGATGCTGTACATAAGCAATTTCATATTGGTGAGAAGAAAAACAGCTAACAAGATGTCTTAAGATACTAGTTAAAAATTAGTCTTAGCTCACTAATATGCCATATGTAAAAAACCCCAAGATTTCAGAATGATAAGGAGATTTTCTTGGATTTTGAATTATACCAACATATTTCCAAGAAGACTGTTTTTAAATATTTTTTCATTTCTTAATGAAGCCTATTTTCTATTTCTGAGTAGACCTCACTTTCTGAAACAGTTATGGAAAAGAGTGGGATAGTCACAAAATATGCCTTCAGGCTCACAAAGTATCTCTAGAAATAAAAGGTGTTCCTATTATTTTTTTTTTAATTAAGATCTATAATTAATAACAAAGGCTAAGAGTTTATTCATGTCTCCTGTTTAAAATTTAAAAGTTCACATGTATTTGTAAATGTCTCCTATGGCCAATGCCTCATAATATCTGCAACATCCACCAAAACCACTGTGAAGGTCAGGACACGGGCATTATTTAGTCTCTGTTTTTAATGTGCAGGTTGTAAGCAAAGTCAGCCTCATGAAAAGAGATGAAACTTTCAGAGATTTTGCTTTGCATTAAATTTCCAATGGCCCTCAGTAAAAACTAATCATATTCCTATCTGTTAATGCTCCTACTTCCAGACTGCACTCCTTTCCAGACTGCACTCCTTTGCCATAAGTAATCTTTATTACTGCTAAAGGCTTTATACTCCCCAACAATATTTAGGGAACCCAAAACACATTTTTTAACCTTTCTATGTGAGTGCAATACCCATCCTACCCACCACTGCTCCTCCAGTGACTGTACAGGTTGTTTTAGCAGGCAAGATACTTTGCAGGCTGGATGTTTTAGCAAACTACTGTTCTCCAAAGACTGAGTACAGCTGTGCGCCGTGTAGCCCCAGCTGGTTCTCCAGTGCCGTGGTAAGATGGATGGGAAGGAGCTCCTGGCTTTGGGGTGACTGGAGCAGGCAGCTGCCCAGGCTTCCCCTCCATTTCCCATGACAAGAAGTGGCAGCATCCACACAGTCCATCCAGTCTGTCACCAATTTGTTTCCTGTCAGAGTCTGGCATCGCTGTGGCTCCTCCTTCACCCGTGGAGGATGTCGGAATTGTCATACCACAACAAAACATCCAGTGGCATTTGAGCCAGGACATCTGATAGGAAAAAATAAAATGCTACCTACATGGAGAAGTACCCCATCTCTCTCTGGTGAGGACTCCTAGCTTTTCCAGGGTCTTTCTACACTCAGGTGAACAAGGACACCTCTGTGTTGCCCATTATGTGTGGGCTCATTCTGGAATTTATTTGCTCTCTAGCAACATCTGCTCATATTCAGGGAGAGGAACAACCCCCAGGGAGCTGTAACACCCTTCCCCAGGGCTAGCAGCAGTTGTGGGAAGGCTCTGGAGTTTCCATTCCCTGCAGGAGCAGGGACAGTGGGAATGCAAACCAAACTGCAGTGAGCCAGGCAGAGCCTGGGCAGATGAGTCTTCTCTTTGTTTATCCAGAGATGTTATGCTCACTCCCAGCTAGCCCAGTAAACTCATCAACCTTCCAGTACTTAGAAGAGGAATTCCAGCCAAGACTTTTTAGACCTGATCAAATTAAATTTGAGGGTATAAGAGGTTCAGAGGTTTTAGAAATAGAATACATTATTTACAACTAGAAGTATTTATTATTCAAGCCATTCTTTCAATGCTAAAATAATATTTAATAGCTAATGTATTAAATCCATATTTTATGAATAGTCAGATAATTTTGATTTCTTTTTTTCTTTTGTCAGCTCGTTTAAGTGCTGTGCTGAGAAATAGCTTATTAAGTTCATGTCACAGATAAGATTTGTATTTTTTCTTCATGGCTCAGAAACATGCCAAAATGAGAATGAATAAATAATCTTTTTCATACCTCAACACTATTATTCTTAAAACTCAATGTAGTGTTTGTACAAATTAAAAGTAAAAATATGTTTAATATTTAATTACTGCATTCAAAGTTCACATCTTGTATGGCCACTGAGAAGGTAAAAGACTATTCCACTCTAGTATCAGCTGTAAAGGTGAGCAGGACTGCCAATATTATCAATTTCAGAAAAATGTTGATAAATAGGTGAATGATGAAAATTTTGCTGTCCTGAAAAGAAGAATTAGCAACTATTTCACATATCAAAAGAAGCTTGTAAGATATTATAGATCACAGAAGTGCAAAATATAAATAGAGTGCAATAATCTTAAATTATAAGCAGGATATGCTTTTATAAAATGTTTTATGCAATATGGAAAACAATTCACAGAATCATAGAATGGTTTGGGTTGGAAGAGACCTAAAAGATCATCTAATTCCAACCTCCCTGCCATGGGCAGGGACACCTTTCACTAGACCAGGCTACTCAGAGCCCCATCCAGCCTGGCCTTGAACACCTCCAGTGGTGGGGCAGCCACAACTTCTCTGGGCAACCTCACCACCATCACAGTAAAGAATTTCTTCCTAATACTTAATCTAAACCTGCCCTCCTTCAGCTTAAGGTCATTTGCCCCTTGTTCTATCTCTACATGCCCTTTTGAAAAGTCCCTCTACAGCCTTCATGTAGGCCCTTTAGCTACTGGAAGGTGCTCTAAGCTCTTCTCAGAACATTTTCTTCTCCAAATTGGATGTCCCCAACTCTCTCAAACAGTAAGAACAGCAAGAACTGTGGCTGCAATATTTTCCTGTATCTATAAAATGCAGCATCTTTTTATTTGTTTGTTTCTTTTTATACTCTCTTACACCACTTGTTTTCTCTTTTTTTAAATTTGATTTATTGTGCTCAGCACTTTCACTTTTCACCTTCGTTTTTGGTTTAATGTCTGAAAAACTTGCAACTGCAGTTCTTTTCTTCTGAAACAGACAGCTTGGATGCAGCTTGTCCTGCCAAGTGGAAGTAAATTTTATTAAATATGTTGTATATAAATATAGGTAATATAAGATTAAGCTCTTATTAATGTTGCAACAAATAGTGCTAAATGCTGACTTATTCCAGGAATTATTTTATTAAAAGTTCTCAGCCTGATTGAGAGTAGTGATTCAAGTAGTTAGCAAGTTTATAGTCTGTTTATTCTGTAAGTACCCTTTACTGTGTTTTGTTAAAGAGTGCAAGAGGGCTGTCAAAAGGAAAGGAAACAGTTTTTCCTGCTTTCTATACTCTGGGGACCCACTGGAGGGAGGAGAACTGCACCCTTCCTGGACACAAGCAGAACAAAATGCTTCTAGGACATGAGGGGGAGCTGACATGGAAGTCTGCAGAAGAAAAAAGGATTTGGCACAAGGAGGGGGCCTGTGTTCGGAAGAAAGTAGACCTCTCTCCAGCATTATGGAAAGAAAAAGACTTTCCTAAGCAAGGGGTTTGAGCAAACTAAGGGCCATTGACTGTTCCTGGTCTGAAAGGCAAGTGAGGGGGACACTTTGCCCTGTAAGTGTACAGCAGGCAGGAGAAAAGGAATTCAGAGATTTGTGTTCAAGACTTATTTAATATGGGTTACCTGACAGATCTGTGATCTCCCTATATGAAGAATTATGTTATTCTAGTCAAGAAAATTTGTTCTCTGGTAAAATCTGTCTTTAGAGCCAAGGAGATATTTAGTGCTCCTGAATGATTCATTGAGAAAAGGATGAGCTTTCCCACACTCTGGCCAGTTCAAGATTGGGAAGGTGTAATTCTGTGTTTATTCTCTGCGAATGGTTTGCCTGCAGTTAAACACGGATATTATTTCACACCTTATACACTTCTAAACAAACAAGAAGTTGGATAGCAGCATGTCTGACGTGTCTGTGACAATGTGTATGGCCTGAGCTATAGCACAGCTTGTGGTGGGAAAAGGTCATATGAGTGATATACTCGAGTCTGGTAAGCTATGTTATTTATCACAGGGTACTTTTTTATATAATTTTATGTAGGTTACAGCAAAAAGAATGGCTATTGCTCATTTAGACTGTCACAGGACTTACTTTTACTCACCTACCCACCTGCATAAAACCAGTGATACAAACTTATCTGATGTTATTTGCATCAGACCCCGAATCATAAAATGTGGTTACTTCAGACCTGAAAATACCAAACAGACTGGAGGTTAAACTGGAGAAAGATACAGGATCCCACCTCCTGCCTAAGCCCACTTTGTGAGTGACTAGTTACAGGCCTGTCAGAAAGCCCTGTTCATGGGGAGGATGCAGTCTTGGGTAAACATAGTCATATTTGGGGTTCTAGGCTTTTTTCTTGTTATATTAAAATGCACCACATTACTAGGTTGCTCCAAAGTGAACCAAGTTACTGAGTTCAAACCGAGTATTTTACCCTGTTTTACCAAGCCACAAGACTCAGTATCATCTGGGAATTTTCCATATACATCTTACATGCTTTTCTTAGTAGGTTTTCTTCCAGAAAGTTGGTTGAATTGCATGGGTCACACAGAGCTGAAGAATCAACCTGCAGCCAGTAGTCCTTCATACTTCCATACATATATATAAAAAAGCAAACTTTTAATGTGCTCATAGTAACAGCTCTTACTGAAAATATTATGCTTTATTAATGCAGGGGCTTTTATCAACTGGATCTTTTCTTGCTTCAAAGAAAGCCTACAGAACTGAACTCTAATATTTTCAGGAAAATTTACATCTACTAAGAGGATTTTTAGCAATTTCAGTTCTGTCTGTCAACTCCACGTGCACAAAGTTCAGCACATCACCACCAGGATGACCAGTCTGATCCCTGGATTTGGTAGCTCCTTATTAGGGCAGTGTGGGACTAGATACATTGTCCTGGTGGCCACCACAGCTTCAGAAATCTCCCAGGTGTTGCTCCATCACACCCCTGTGCACCTGGAGATCGCCTTGTGTCTCTGCTGGACAACCAGCATGAAGGGCATATAGCAGTTTGCAATTTTCTCATTTATATTTACTTTTATTTATATTCATGCTTATTGCTTTTTTTACTTTTTTGTAATTTTTTTTATACAAGCGTTACCATATTAATGGTTAGTTTATTTATTGCCCTTCTGCATAAACTAATTGCAGAAAACCTTTCTGAATTCTACCAAGAAAAGAATAACAATCCTATATTTGCTAGTACATGCTGTTCCTAATACAGGCTGCTCAGTGCTCAAAGTGTATGTAATGGGTGATAAAATGTCCTTTGATTCAGCATTTCTGAGGTTTTTCAATCTGCAGTTTAAGTCTTTTGTCCTTTCTGACTGTTGCTATGAAGAGGATACATACATACACATTTCCTAATGTGTTTTTTTCATAAAACATGGCAGAACAGGGGATGATTGGTATAAAGTTGCCCTGCCAATTTCAGCACATCTTGGACAAAATATTTTCCAGTCAGAGCACTGAAGTTATGTTTAGGGCTGCTATTGTTTGTTACTCTGCACTGGTGGAGATACACACATTTGTTTGTATTTGTGCACATTTGTGGTTACCAATAGGTATCTGTTTGTCTGCTGTTACAGGATGCTTTGATGCAATATTTTTCATAATCTAGATGAGTCAATGCTGTTTAAATAAAAGCCAAAAAGCATATACTTTCTTTGAAAAGTACCTTTTCCTGTAATATTTAATCTGTAGTTTTCATTTAATTGCATAGATTTTCCTCATTGATTTTTCTATGCTTGAGAAGTGTCTTTCCACCTAAAATACACTTTTTATGCCTTGAACTTATGGTGCATTCAAAATAATAACTAAATTAATGTAAGTTCCTATCATTTCAGTTGATTCATTTGTTCAACATACACCAATTTAACTTCTATCAGTATATTTCAAGAATTTATATAATAATAAGGCACAAATATTCCTAAAAACCCCAATTTTACAAACCTACATGCTTCTAGTCTTACAAAGAAATTACAAAACCATCACAAACACTACTAGAAAATACTTTGTTATAGATTTGTACTACTTTGTTCACTCCTAAACATTCTGTGGACTGTGTTCAGCAATAAACAACTACTGAGACTATCTGTTCTTTTTCAACTGAAATTATGTAGAAGTCTAATTTTAGAAAGTGCATTTGACTGTGTTAGATTGATATAAAAACCAAGCAGTGCATGACTAGCATGCTGAAAGACACTGATAATAGTGGCTCCAGTCTGATACACCCATCACGTGACATCCAAAACACACAGTCATTCACCAACTACGTGTCTAGGATTTGGCTAATGTGTTCAGACTATAGCTGCAAGTCCCCTCAGAACAAGGTAAGGTTTGTAGAGAATGAGAGAACTCCTCCTTCATTTGGCCAGTTTATCAACCAGAGGATGTTATTTTGCCCTGAAACACATTTACTGCCTTTGCCACAGGTTCTGCTGAGCTCGATGACAATTATACCTGCTAGTCAAGGAACAGACTGTTCCCGTAGTATTTATGAATCATGAGGGAAAGAAATGAGCAGAATTCACTACAATTGCCAGCTCTTATATCTAAACCAGAGCAAAAGCCTTGTAACCAAGAAATGCTGCTGCTGGGACAATAAAAAGGATGATGCATGAGACTGCAGGGCATTGCAGCATTTTGCAGCCTGTAGGTAATTCAGATGTTGAACAATACCCACAAGAGATAAATATCTTAAAAACAGATTCAGAAAATTTTCAGCCAAGAATTCCACAAGAAATAACTGAAAGGCCTTGATGGCTGATACTAATCTCCAGTACAGCTTGCAATAACAGAAAGACTTCAGATACCTAGAGAGCATTAATTTTGTGAAAGCTCTCAATAGAAGGGTAAGCAGATGACCTGTGTAACTAAAGAGTAGCAATCCTGGTATTAATCCAGGATACATTAATGAAAAAGTCATGTAGGATTTACATCCCTAAGTATTAAAGGATATATTAATACTACCACCAGTCATCAGAACATATTGGAAAGTACATCTTGTCAAAAAAATTACTTGATTATTTGAGGATAACGGATAACAAACTAGTTTCAAAAACTTGGGTATCACTACAGCAGAAGATATTTCTAGTGGGGTCCATATTTAGTCTAATATTAGTCAACATATTAACAAAACCTGTAGCTATCACTGATCCAGCTGAATTGCAAATGAAACTGAGAGGAGGGCAGGCCAGATATCCTGCCAAGTTCTAAACAGTTAGTCAGTCATCTTCTACCAATACAGGCTGGGGGATCAAGGAATTGAGAACTGCCCTGCAGAGAACTTGGGGATACTGGTGGATGAAAAACTGGTCATGAGCCAACAGTGTGTGCTTGCAGCCCACGAAACCAACCACATCCTGGGCTGCATCAAAGGACGTATGGCCAGCAGGTCAAGGGAGGTGATCCTTCCCCCCTGCTCTGTCCCACCTTTACTGCCTCCAGGTGTGGGCTCCTCAGCACAGGAGGGCCAGGGATCTGCTTAGAGCATGTCCAGAGGAGGTCATGAAGATGATCAGAGAGCTGAGCACCTCTTCTGTGAAGACAGCCTGAGAGTTGGAGCTGTTCACTCTGGAGAAGAGAAGGCTCCAGGGAGACCTTAAAGCACCTTCCAGTACCTAACAGGGGTCTACAAGAGAGCTAAGGACAAAATGTTGAGCGGGCCCTCAACATTTTGTAGCAAAACAAAATGGGTAATGGTTTTAAACTAAAAGAAGTTCCATTTAGACTATATATAAGGAGACGTTTTCTAGATTGGTGGTGGAAAAACACTGGAACTGGTTGCTCATAGAGATGTCCCATACCTGGAAACATTCAAGTACAGGTTCAGTGAGGCTCTGAGCAACCTGATCTAAAGATATCCTTGCTTGTTGCAGGCAGGTTGGACTAGATGACCTTTAAAGGTTCTTCCACCCCAAAGAATTCTATGGTTCTATGAAATTTGTACATATAAGGAACAAAAAGAACGTTGACCATAACCACATGCTAAGAAATTGCATCCAGGTAAACGATGAATGAAAATAAGTTTCCATTAGTGTAACTCAGCAAAAGAGGCATCTATGATCTCCAGACACACAAAGAGTAATAAATGAGGCAAAGACAAGGGGATTTCAGCTACACCTTTTGGACTTGGTGGGACTAGTACTGGAACGCTTCGTCCAGCTTTGGTGTTCTTATTTCAAGAAAGATGTTGAAGGTGCACATCAATTATTTGAGAGCTCAAAGAAAATACCTTGCATAGACAGAAGATTCTGCTCAGCTTTTAGAAAACAGCAATGAGAGATGGTCTGCTTGCAACATATAAAATATCTACATGGCAAAAAAATCCCAGTGACTATACAAGGAATTTTAATAAATCAGGAAAGGCATAACAAAACAAAACAAACAAACAAAAAAAACCCAAGAAAAACCAAGACCAAACCAAAACAGAAAACCCAGTAGATGAAAGCTAAGCACAAGGAAATTTAGAAGAGAATATGTTCTAGTTGTTGGCTGCAAGAATGATTAATCCCTGTAGCAAAGACCAGTGGACATGCATTTTCCCCACATCTTAATTCCTTCACATAAAGATTGAAAGCTTTTCTGTAAGAGCTACATAAGTCAGATGTAACATAAGCACTAATTAATAGCAAGTTATTAACCTCATTACAGAGGTAGATGCTCATATTACACAAGAGATCAGACCAGATGACCTGCTGATTCTTGCTGTCCTTCAACCTTACAAATTCATGTAAAGAACTGAACTGCTCTTGTTCCAACTCAACTTTGGTGAGTTACTGACGTGTGGGTGTTTGATGGCTCCTTGCTTCTCAAAGAAAACCCACTTCTGGAGTGACCATGCATGAATCACAGGCAAATCCTATCCCATCTCCTTCCTCTGAGGTGCAAACCATGATGGTTTTGATTTAAAGCAAGATCAAAAAACGGTCATTAGGAACTTAATTAAAAATATTTTAATTGCAAATGACTTTCTGCAATGTGTTTGCTCAAGCAGTCTGTTCCACAGCTGTCACTTAAGTAGCTCAAAGCATCCAGCACAGCATTATATTTCTTTTGTATGCAAAACGCTTGTAATGAACCCCATTATGTAACCTGCTGGTGAAATAGCTGTGATTTCGCAGAAGATATTGTAGAGTTTGGTACGGGGAAAAAGGGGCGGCATGAAGAATATCTTTTTAACTCCCAGTTAGAACTAATGATGACAGTCTGTCAGGAAAGAAATATGAAGGTATATAATTATTGGCTGGCATGCCTCAGGCATCACCCAGGTGTTAACAATACGCAAAGGCTGGGCATGCAAGGACTAACCTCCTCCAAAGGTTCTTTGGTATCTATCCCCCAAAGATTTTAATACTGCCATTTTCTTCACAGTGTTGTTGGACTAGCAACAATTGGTTAAAACAGGATAGTAACAAGAAGCACACATACATATCGTTTCTGGTTTTTTTTCAGGTAATATGAATTCACACCCAAGATAACTCAAGTTATTAACTGAATTGTACAAAAACAAGTGTCCCTGCTAAACTGCTGGTGAGCGGTTCCTAAAAGTAATTCTTTTGCTTCAGTAGCACAACTCAAATGAGCAAATGTTTGCTTTCATTACAGAAGGTAAGCAACAATTTCTTCCTATTAGATGAAGACTCACAACAGAAATTGAAAATCAGATCCTTTAATTGTGGTTAAATTCTGATTTAATTGGATATTCGTTGCTCAAATTTCTTAAAAGTTTTAGTTCTTCAAAAAGGAAGCTGAAAGCTTGCACTGTAAAATTTTACTCAAGTACCTTATGTGAACAGCCAGTGGTGACACACTGCAGCAATAAATTTACAGACATTTTGTAGCCTGAAAGTTAATCACCCGGATTATTCAATTTATGCTTACAAATAACAAAGCAATAGGAGAAATCTGGATCAGTTTCTGAGTGATTCATAAGCACGGATGGAAAATGTAATCCCAACAACTACCTGACGAGCTCTGACATACACAAACATCCACAGTCTGGCACACAGTGCAAAACAGTTCTTGTAGTTGCAAAAGAGTTTCCATTTATTCCCTGATTTGCAAACTTAAATCTTTCAAAACCTTTCAGGCCAATAATCTCTGATGCTTTCTCCTCTGTCAGTGGGTTCAAGGTATTTTTTGATCTAGGGCTTGGTTCTTTAGAAAAGTCTGAAAAAAATACACAGTCACTTTAAAATAAAAGGAAGCTAAAACAGATTTTTTGCATCATTGAAAAATAATATGTGAAAAGGAAACTGTCCTGAAGCCAAAAAAATATTTAATTGTAAAATGTCAGCTTAGCAAGAAAATATTTCTCCATATGCACAGTGGGCTTCTCAGAAATATTTGGTTAAGGGCATGATTCACTTCATACTGATAGTTACTTCAAAGGTTTTAACTGAGGCCCTACAGGTACATTTGGACAGTGGTGAGCTTTACCATGCATAAATTGTAGTTAAGTACACACAAATGCCAAGTCCAATTAATTACTCCAGCATGGTCAAGGTAATTTTTCAAATGCTTAAAAAACACAGGAGTCATCCAAAAGCCCTTCTTCTCCTAAGTCCATCACCTTCTGCAAACAAGACTGTACTGAGACCTACAGGGCTAGGCTCTTGAAGATGTCACAGCCTTTACTCCTTTCCTCACACTTCCAGCTGAACACAACGTGTCCTTGCTTTCTTTACCCTTGCTTGACTGAGCTAATCGAGGGAAGTACCTGTGTGGAGCCCCAAGGGCCGCTGGGGCTGTGGCTCAGCTCCGCAGGCACTGGGCATGAGGAGGTCACTGGGCACTGACAGCAACACAGCCTCGGTGTAGCTCTGCACCTGGGCTGAACGCTGTCACTCCTGTTTGCATGGATACACCCCTCCCAGGTCTGGACCCATATGAACAGATCCCTGGTTGGTGCTGTCTGAGGAAGACGGTGACCCCACATGCGTTATTCCAGTACAGCATGGCTGGATCACCTCAGCATGTACCCAGAAGTGTGCATTGCATAGGGAGTGTTGGCTATGCCAGCCTATGACTCACCAGAAGAGTGGAGGTAGGAGCAGCTACCTGCTCATGCCTACAGATACCAAGCAGAGTTCTGCCCCCAGTGCTCTTTTTTCCCTCACACACCATCTTTAGCTCCTGCAGAATATATGACTTGCCAGACATGTAGAATTTCTGACTATAACCCTTGTTGTGATGATTCAATTATGAAATCTCCAACATCTTTAAATACTAGTTTTATGTTTGAACGAAATTTTCTTTAATTACTTCTGTAGCTGGCTCTATTTGTCAATGTCTATTTTGTATTTTCTGCAAATATTTTGTTGTAACAAGAAGAGAAGGTCACACCGATTTCCTTTACTATTTTCTATTTTGTGACTACCAGAGCTTGCTTTCAGGCACAGATTTTACATGTAATGTGTTTGAGAAGTACCAGTCTCTTACTGTTAGTATTATTTTATCACTCTACACTCTTTTTCTTGTTGAATTTTAATGCATACAAGTGCCTTGGAGTAGATTGGTCATTGAGTTTCATTCAACATAATAAATTTTTAGCTGCTAGTTTAAGCTTAAAATCACAGCTCTTAGATACAGCTTACCACACGTCCTTTAACTTTCTCTCCTCAGATTGGTTCGTGCCACCCATGCACCCTAAGGCACCAGTGTCTGTTGCAACTCTTTAATTGCTGTCACTCCCTCGTCTGTTTCTTCATTCTCTATTCTATTTTCCCCCTTTTGCACCCCAGATGGGGTGTGGTGCATTTCTGTGGCAAAACGTCTTCAGAAACAGTGCTTCTTAGCATTCCTAGAATGGGTTGAAAATGTGCACTGCCAGATTTCATTCTCCTGTAACTCTCAATCACAGTGTCTCGCTCAACCTCCCCCTTTTCCCTCCACCCCAGTGGAATAGGGAGGAGAATCGAAGTAAAATTTGTATGTTAAGAACAGTCTAATGATTGAAAATAAAGTAAAATACGATAATAATTGTTGTTGATGATGATGATGATAAAAATAGTAATAGTAATAATAATAACAAGTGATGCACAATGCAATTGCTCACCCCCTGCTGACCAACACCAGACCCCCCTTCCCTAACCTTTGGCTGCCCTTCCAGGTAGCCCCCCCAGTTTACATACTGGACAGGACGTTCTATGCCAGTTTATATACTGGGCATGACATTCTATTGTGTGGAATATCCCTTTGGTCAATTCAGGTCACTGCCCCAGGTATGTTCCCTCCCTAGTTTATGTGGGTTTGTTTTTTTTTAATGTACCTCCTCACTGGCACGAGACTAGGAAAAAAGTCCTTGACTTAGGATAAACATGACAAAGCAAAAAACCCAAAACACCAGTGTGTTATCAACACGATTCCAAATCCAAAACACAGTGCTGTAACAGCTACTGAGAAGAAATGAACTCCACCCTAGCTGAAAAGATAACAACCCCATAACACCCCAGCTCTTTGTTCTGCACCCCATCACCTCAGCAGCCACAAATGTGCATCTTATCCATGACTGAGAATGTGTCCTCCAGCAGTCATAAAGGCAAGGGGAGGCAATTATGTTTTCCCAGAGTGTGAGCAGTACCAGAAGGAGCTCATCCTACAGGTGTTCGGTGCTTCACATCTGGGGAGTGCCTCTGGCTTTCAGTATATCCCCCACATTACCTGTGTTGTAACCCAAGGTAGTACAAGCACGCAGAAAACAGTGATGGGCAAATTGAGAAACTCACAGCTTTGCATGCCTGTAAGGGGTGAGACAGTCTGTGGTACACCAAATCTCTGCAGGTGCTTTCTCTGAGGGCCAGCTAAATTGAACCATTATAGAGCTGCCACAGGCAAAGAACACAAAATTGGGCAGTTAGCACAGCTCAGCTGACACGTGTTAACTTGCTAGGCTGCATGTGTAAGACCAAATGTTTTCTATAGCTTGAAGTACACTTTTACTACACGTCAAAAATTACCATGCATCATCTAAATAAACAGACTTAACATTCAAAAATAATTACCCCAAAACACTTTTGCTACAAATTTTCATTCTGTTTACTTGTCCAGAACAGAACAAAGGGAAGCATTCATGGAATATATTTGGGATCATGAGCTCTGCTGTTTGTGATGAAGAGTGGACCGACTAAGGTTTAAGAAATTTATTGCAGAATAAGAAAGAGACAGCAGGAATATGGTGTAGTGGCAGCTGCAGCAGCTTAGCACTGTGCCCTGATGGCAACTGCATGAAGTGAGGGGCACAGTCGTGCCCAGCAGAAGCCTTTGTAGCCTATCAGAAACATCATGATCCCGTGAGGTCTCTTCAAGAAACAAGCACTTTTGGTCACTATCTACAAATGCAGCATCACTACTTAGCAATCATCTCTCTCCAGGGATGGCGCACGTGAAAAAATACTCCTGTCATTTCCCCGCCATAGAAATCTTGGGAAAAAACTCATTTCAAGTCATTTCAAACCTGAGGACACTTCAGCAACACCCCACTGAGATTTACAGTGGCAGATCAGTAGGGTATGGAGCACCCAGGAGTACCACTGCTGTGACAGAGTGGATCATCACCCAAGTTAATTGACGCTGTTTCTCAGAGGTTTGGTCCTGGATGATCATCTTCTTTGCCCCTGTTTATCAGAGGCTGTTTCAAAGATACTTCAAGAACGCTATCTGGGGCAGCCCAGTGCCAGCCCTTTGAGGATTTGTGAAATAAAGGTCATGATTTCTGCGCCTATCAATAACAAAATGAGCAACTAGAGTAAGACTGATTCAAAATTATATTCATTAATCTTTCTGCATTAATCACCCTGCCGCATGCTGCACCTTGTAAAGCTTGTATATCTTTTTGTAACTAGCCTCAGATCACTTTGTAGTAGTCCAGACTGGATAGGAAAAGGCATAAATGACAATGTAACTGCTTTGTAATCCATTTATTCCATTTGTTAATTTGTCATCATGCTAAGTACCAGCAAAACAATGTTTTTCAAATGCCACATGAGTGCAACACATCAATCATGAAAAGATGCAGGACACACAAATATGCTTTAGGATGCTGACTTCACTGCTCTGCTGCTTAGCCTCTGGTTTGGTTGGTTGATTATTTGTTTGTTTGGTTAATGGGTGTTGACTAAAAGATCTTTTTTTTTTTTTTTAATCAGGGCATGTTTTGTATTGCTGGGAATGTCTGCGTGGAGGTTTTGGTTTTCTCTAAACAGTTTTCCTTTCCAGAATTTCAAAAAAATAAATTATACGCACATGCAAAAATAATTACATGGATTAAAAGAAAGAAGTTTTGTTCTAGTTGTGTACAATCATTTCATTACAACAACTCAATTAAAATGCTGTATAGACAGCATATTTTCCAAAATTTCTTTCCTATTAAAGCAGTTTATGGTTTTAATAAGGAGTAGAAAGAACCTGTAAATAATCTTATTATTTCAAGGTATGCAATTTTAATACTAATTTTCCAGGACTTTAATTAATTAGGTAGTTTAAATTTCTTTATTTATTCATTACAATTTCATACTTTACCTTAAAGTTTTGGGTGAGAGGTATTTGAAGCCTTAGGGGAACAAGTTGCAACACAATCCTACTCAAACCACACAGACCAAGTTTCCTGAAGATATGCATTTCATTGTCTGGTCCCTACTTACATTCAGAATTACCACTAGAATAAACAAGAGTTAAATAAAGCTACTGCGGGTTTAAGTCTTTGTCCATTATAAAAAAGGGGATGAAACTGTCCAGATGTAAGTTGTGGCTGTTTGCATTCTTTGCCTTCCTAATCCTCCCTGCTCGGCTCACATGTCTGAAGTTAGCAGGCATTTAATGCCTATGAAACGTGCTTATTCTTCTTGTGCCTCCGTCTACAGAAGAGAGGCTCAGATTAGTCTTGCTTTGGATTCATCAGTGCATTTAATAACTGTTAATTTATGCACTGCCTTCTCATACCGGCATGGTGGCAGAAGGAAGAGGGTATTCAGAGCCTGAAACACAGATTTCAGGCAGAGAAATTCCAGCTGAGATTCGCCAGCAGTTGCTCGGGGCAGTGCAAGATGCACAGCAGTGAGGTGGGACACAGCAGTGAGGTGGGACACTGCAGCGTGCTGGCAGCAGGAGCCAGCTCCCGAGTCCAGGTAGGCTGATCAAGCAGCCAGGCTGACCAGACCAGCCTTGGCACGGGCACAAATGGCCCGGTTTCACAACTTCTGTTTGTGTTTAGAGTGTTTGCTAACAATAATACAAAACCTGACGTGGGCCAAAGTACCTGATAACTCAGTGTCTGAGAAAAACGAGGGTGGTGTGGTGGTACTAAATGTTGTTCTGTCCAATCATCAAGCATCTCATGAATATTCAAAGTGAGGAGTTCCTTCTAGCTCTGCCCAACTCTTCTTGCCCATTGCAGGTCTGGGTTGCTTTCAGTTTTCTTTTAGGCGTTATGACCCATATTCCAGGCTGTTCTTTGGACTCTGGAGAGTTACAGAGATGCACAAGGAACGTCGGAGGTATTTTGAAAACCCTTGAAAATGTGGTTTGCAAACTCAAATTAAGGTTGTTGTGGGATGTGTCACATGGCATCTCTACAGAAGGGATGCATCAACTCAAATTGCAGACAGAAGCCTTGGGGAAGCAATTGTTCTCTTAAGTGATTAAGGACTGAAATACTTTTTTGCAGAAGCCTTGCAGCAAATGCTGAGCTTGCCAAGAGCACTAGCCAACAGCTTGTTTTGAGTAGACAGAAGTCATGGCAGGAATTTTCAAGTCTTGCCAAAACCCTCATAACTGTAAGTCTGATAATCAGATATACCCACAGGTGAGAAAGCATTCTCACAGTGCATTGTAAGAATCTTTTTCTGTTCAATTTGCTCTTGATACACAATAGCTAGATTTTTGCAGTCAGACAGGGTGTTTTCCCAGCTTGTAACTAGTACTCTTAATTTCTGTATGGATCCATCTCCTGTTCAGATCCACGGGAGCAGCCTCTTTTGCACAGCATTTGTACAGTTTTGCTTGTGCTGAAAATGCTTCTTAGGAAATTACTGTTTCACTGCCTAGTTCGCCAACCTTCAACACCATGTATTATGAATCATAAAATATTAATCTTGAGCCTTTAACAACATAAATAAGAATCTTGTTTAAACAAGAACAAACAATCACCACACAGTTATGCTACTGTGAATTAGTTTCCCATTACTTTGATGGTGTCAGACTTCCAGCCTGGATACTTTCTTGCTAGTTCTTGAACTTTCAGAAATAAAAATCACAGTAAAAGAGCATAAGAGCATAATTTTGTTTTCATTTTCATGATAGACATGCAGATATTAGCCAAATGCCTAGATTTCAAATTTTCTTCAGGATCTATTGACTAACACTAAATAATTGCATGCTTCTAACTAATTGCTTTATTTATTTAACTAATAACTTAAAATAATTTTAATATTTCTCTAATTTTAAGTATTGCCCTAAAACAGCAAAAGCAAAAGAAAGGTGAAGGGACTCTTTTTAGCCAGCAAAATACATAACGAAAGGAAATGAATTACATTTAAAAGGCATCAGACTTTTAACACCTCTGCTAAGCATCAAATCCAGAGAAATAATAAATAATGCACTATAGCTCATGTTAATTCTAACATTATTCATTCATGAATGAACAGGAATAGGTTGCTAACTCAATAATGGCACTTTTCGAGTATATCCATGGTAATGTAAAAACTATGTTGGCATTTTGGGTTGATTTTTTTTTTTTCCATAAAATCCAGGTATCATAAAACAATGTGCAGGGAACTGGCAGGATGGAGGACACCTAAAATACTGTGCTGGGTGTTTTTAGTGAAAGCATGTGGGGAAAAAAAAACCCCTGTATTTTCTACAAAGTTTGAATTCCCACAAGAGAATGTGACAGTATCTTTATATTAGGTCATGTTCAAACCCAGCACAATTTCAAGCAAGTAATATGGACATGACATAAGATGTTTTCAAGCATTTAATAAAGGGGATGCTGGTGCCATAATTTTTAAATGGGTAGGTTGCCTTTCCTTTTGTGTTAACAGAATTGTTATCCACTCTCTGAAGGGTTTATATATAATGTTAAAATGATAAAATCCCCAGAATTCTAAAATGTTTAGTCACCTGTCTGTATCTTCAGCATAAGCAGCATTTACATGAAACCAAAACATCTGTTTACTGAATGGGTTATGTTGTAGAGTGAAACTGAAATATGAGGTTTGGAGCATTTAAAAATTTTTTTCCTATTTATTTCCACTGTCACTAGGTTGGTTTGGGTTGGTCTTGGGTTTTTTAACAGTATAGAATTTTTTTATTAAACTAATGACAATCTTATCAGGTTAGAAATCCTTATTTTTTCCTCCAGTTATTACAACATAATTATTTGAATAAGAATAGAACTTTCTTTCTTAGTAACATATTTCCCATGACCAAACACTTGTTGTAAAGAGCAGAAGGAAAATGTATATGCATGAACATACAAAACCACCACTCATATCACATTATACTATAATTCTATTTCCTTTTACCATTACATTTCTAGGTTCCTACCTTTACAGAACATGTGTTCAACACCTATGCAAACTATAAATAAGAAAGGACAGTAAGAAGAAAAATCTTTGTGGTCTAGGCACTTCTATGGCTTAACACAATTTCATTTGAAAGATGTAATTAATAGACCT
Organism: Daphoenositta chrysoptera; assembly: GCA_013397915.1. Lineage (NCBI taxonomy): Eukaryota > Metazoa > Chordata > Aves > Passeriformes > Daphoenositta > Daphoenositta chrysoptera. The sequence goes on from VZRO01006629.1 coordinate 609,935, forward strand.
TCCATTAACTGACATGCAAAATAGATACTCAGTCAGTGTGAGGTTTGCATACACAGTGTCTGCATGCTCACAGTGGGAAAGTGCATCTTGATCTGTAGCTACTCCAAATTCTGGTTCAACAAAATGTAAAATATTTTATATATCCATGTTCCTGTTACACAAAAAAAAAAAAAA
>VZRO01006629.1:610149-649760 GCA_013397915.1 Daphoenositta chrysoptera
GCAAAACTAAGGAGATTACTTCTTTGAGCAAAAGTGAATTGTCACTTTTGTTGTAGAAAATGTTAATATTGGAAAATGTCACACTAACCATGGAAAAATAAGCCCATTTTATGGTAACTTAGTTTATATTTGAAGTTCATTATTGCAGTTTTCATATATTGTAAGGGTCTCTATCATTTCTAAACTGTGTGATTTAATGGCCTAGAAGTTTTAAAGCATCTTATTTAGGTAGAACAATCAGTCATATTTTATTGGAAATGGTGTTCCAGTTCCTGGAGAAGTAGAAATTCAACTTAAGCATATAAAAATCACTTTCAGTAGCTGTAATTTAACTTTACAAAAATGAGCATATGAAACTTTATTCAGACAAGAAAAATCTTAAATTTTATGTTCCAGTGCAGTAAACCGCAGGCTGTCAAATATCTTTTTTATTTGCAAAAGTGCTGGATTTAATTTTTATGTTTTTACTCAACCTGAGTGCAGTAAGGCTACATGCTCTGTCTGGAGGAAAGGAGAATGGGGCTTTAGTGTGAAGGATGAGTCTGGTGAATACTTTTGTGAAATAATAAAAATAAATATGTCAGCTTGTCATTAAAAGAAATAGGTTGTCATTTTTTGTTTATTAGTCCTGCCTGCAACCCAGGGTTACCTACTGTGTATAAATAGGTTTGCTAGATAACTTGGTTTCCTGTTTCTTTATAAAAACATTTGGTGCAATTTGCTCATTTATAACTCTTGTTAGGTGAAAAGTTTGGGGTTGCATTGTTTCCCTTAAAATCTGTACATTTTATATAATAGAGGAGGGTCTGTTTTAATTCTGGCTTATCCTGATATTATCTGTCAGAAAAGTAATAACAGTGCAGGGTAATAGCTGAAGTGTTGGGAGAACTTCATAGCAGAACCAGAGAGAGCCTAATGAGCACATATATAAAAGGAAAAAACACATTAACAAAACCAGAGAAGGGTCGGTGGTCACAAGAGCCACAGAATTGCTGGATACACTGTAGGCTTCTCCTGAAGCCTAATATAAATGTCTCTATTACAGCATACACCTTACAGTGACACTGGTCCCTTTGTTCCTAAATACAACCTTGTGTAAAGATGGAGCACTGTAATTAAAGGAAATAACTAAAGTAAATTACTATTTACAGCAACTTGAAGGAATACAGTACTTATTTTTTAAAATGTGCCTGGCTCAGGCGACTTTATTTAATCATGCTTTCAAATATTTCTGACAGAGACGTCTATAGGTTTGATCTGCTTGTAAGAGATGTTTTGAGAGCTCCCTTCCTGCCTTTGCTCATGGCAGACAGGGAAAGTTAATAAACTTAGGACATCCATTGAAATTATCACTTTCTCCTCTACATGGCCAAGCAGGCAAGGTATCTCATCCAATTTCCAAAGCCAAGACAAAAGGAGGAAAGACTACAAGCCCCCATAATGAAAGCACTGAAAGGTGTTTATTTTTGGATACGGTGTCCCAACCCTGGGACTCTCTCCCTGAAGAGATCTCTGTGTGAAAAGGCACAGTGCAGCTTTCAGGCTGCAGCCGTACCTTCTGGTGTGCGAGAAGAAGGTAGATTTTGATGCCTCAGTGACCAGATCTCCTTCCAAGTAGTTTGCTAAATTCCCACTGGCTAGGAACAGCAAAGCTGGAAGTGCACTAGATGGAAACCTGGGGCTGCGATAATTGTACGAAGGCCTGCTGAGATTTTCCTGACTGCTTCCAGTAAAAGAAAAGAGTCCCCTACTAGCAGTGGTAAGTCCCACAAGAAGGAACAGTACAGTATGTTCAGTCATAAATGAATAACACTTATTTTATAACATGAAGTTATAGATCCAGGTGCCCTAATGGAAAGAGGGCTTAAGGAAATACATCACTGGGTAAAAAACTTGCCATTTTCCCCTCAGATATGGCTTAACTTATAGCCCTGCTATGTGTCTAACAGAAAGGATATTCTGTAAGCATTTAGAATCAGGAAGATTATTTTTTTATTTGGTATTATAACTGATACAAGCAGGATTCTGTGAATTTCTTTTTTTGTTTTGTTTCCACAATCTGGAAAAAAATGAAATCAGCGTAAAGGGCAGTGGATTGCCCATAAAAGGTAGGAAATTACATTTCTGTGGCAGGACATCAGGAGAGGAAACCTGAGGGACCAGATTCTGATCTCCCTTGCACCTTTCTATGGTTGTGTAATCATCCCAAGAATGGCTGTAGTACTAAATATATGTGATTAATCCCAATACCTGTTAAAAGGTTAAAGCTTCCTGATCCTCTTGCACAGTTCTCACTTTTAAAGACTCCCTAACGTTGTACTACAAAAATTATAAAATCCATTGACCATTACCTGACTTCACACACATTTCCACAGAAGCAGAGAATAATCTGAAGTCCCAGGAGCACAGAAGTAAAAAGCTACTGGAGGTGAAGAGCTGTGCAGACCTAGCTGTGGGGATTCAAGGCACAGCACTGGTTAACCAGGAAATGCCACAAGAATGAATCGTCTCCGTGCTCACAGAGTGCCTGATTTTGAGACTGCTGAGCCTTAGACAAAGCAGAACTGCAGCTGTAAGTTAGTCTGCACTTAGAGTGTTGCTCTAAGATGAAGGTTTAAAAAAGTACCATCAAAATGCCGTGGGAGTTCTCAAACAATTAAACTTACTGTCACACAGGTAGTGGGAAAAACTATGGAGAAGGGAGAAAATGCACCATTCTGTGTTCTATCAATGTAGTTCAAGTGTCCCTGTCTCGGCGTAAAGAAGAAAACAGAAAGTCATGATACCTTTTCTTAGGCAAAAAACCAACACCTGGGCCAAAGAACCATTTATTCCAGCATCACATTCCTAACAGTATCTGCCTGAGAAAAGCCATGTGAACAATGTACAGTGTAGTAATGTTCTCCCTACTTGTTCTTAAAATTTCTGTTTCTGGTTTTGAAAGAGGATGAGCAAAATCAAATATCCAGAGTGAACCTCACCGTAGGATTTGCAGTTTTTCCTACCCTTGGCTGTGGAAGAACTCTCAGCCTTACATAGCTAGAATTAAACAGGGAGAAAGGTGCCCCCCAGAGCAGCTGAACTGCAGGGTGACGATGGAGCAGAGCAGCGGCCACACCGCAGGGGTAAGTGTAGGGAGATTAACCACCAAGGGTTTAAATCTGTTGAGCAGGGGCAGGTGTCTCTAAAGTAACACATAAATTGGACGTTTGAGGTATTATCAGAGTTAAATGAGTGGCTGGAAGAGATTATCAGTAATCTTGGATGACTGCAGAGCTGCTGTCTCGTCCCTGAAAAGCACCAGGTCAAGTGCAATGCAATGGTGCTGGTGAGCGAGAGGCTGGAAAGGGAGAACCGAGCAGCAGGAAGAGCTCTGGGGTAAAAGGTGGGGTTGGCTGCACACAGAATAAATGTGATACCTGAACCTTTATCCAGTTCTGCTTGTGCCCCAGACATGAAGAGCTGTATTTTGACCTCTCTTATCTGTGCATCTTGGAGGGCAGGGGCAATTTTAAAAAAACCCAATTTTTTCTAATGCTTTATCTAGGCTACTTGGAAGAAACTGGAGATATTAATCAAAATTTTAGCTAACAGAAGATTTTAGCTAACACTTATTTTCAGAACAATATTCCTGGCACAGGGGAAAGCCATCACATGTAAGGCCTTCAGGATCCAAGACTGCTAATTACTGGCACAGTTCTCCAGTCAGTGTATCCTTTAGCATCCTCCTCTCTGACTCACATAAAATATTTTATAAGAAATTCAGTATAGTGCTGTAAATCATAATTATTTTAGGCGTATTTGATTTTGACTATGCTTCCTCTTCCTGACCCATCATTGACCCAGATCCTCCGCTTCTCGATAACCTTACTTTCTATACCTGTGCCTTTCTTTTATTATTCAAAGGCATGAGAAGCATGAAAGCAACTTGATAAAAAAATCTCCTTTTGCTGCTAAAACAAAATCAAATTATTTTCACTTTTTATGAAGAAATTTTTACTTCTCAGCTGCAAAGCCAGACGGTGAAAGGCTAATTTTAAACTCATGAGATATTGACAAATAAAGTGACATAGTTATGTTTGTGTAATATAAGCCAGTAGTGGTAAATCAGTCTTTCAAATAACTTATTCAGAAGCGTTTTCCTTCAAAATATTTTTATCTCTCTTTGAGAAATGTGGAATGGTTATAACTAATAAGCCTGCATTTCATACAAATCATTAAGCAATTAGAAAGTAGATGGAAATAATTTCCTTCTCAGAAGAACTCAGCACATGAAAGGAACAGCTTGGAAAAACCTTTTGGATTAATTCTAAAATCATCTTAAATTGTTATATGTTAAACAGCATTATCTGTTCTTGATACTTTTTGAGGAAAAGGAAAAACAATAAAAGCCATTCAGACTGAAAGTCTATTTTGATATTCAGTCCTGGAAACATGTATTCAGTACTGTAAACCAGGGTTTAAGGTGTTCTGATCTAAATAAAACATAAACATCAATGTCACATTTCCCTTTTTTTACAAAGGCAGAAGACTGCTGAAGGAAAAGGGCTGTAGCAATGAGCCTCTAGGAGAAAACTCAATGGCAATGGGAGTAGCAATTGTGTCTTAGCAAATAGGTTTCTAGTAAGAAATCAACTCCAGCTGGACATCTCTGTGATAAGAGAGATGATTTTAAGGAGTCCAAAAGGCAGAGAAAGCCAGGGGATGGCAAAGGAGACGTGTAACTGTACTGATGATGGGACACAAAGGGAAACGGGTAGCTATGGGAGGGCCCAGGAGAGGCTAACAATCAGAGACCGAGCAGCTGGGTGGGTGGGTGGTGAGAATCAAACAAAAAACCACTGAGTTCATGAGGGGAAAGAAAATTAACAAACTGCATTAAAAAACTCCGGTAGTCAAAAGGCCTGGGAAGTGGCAGTGAGATTTGTAGACACACGTTCGACCGGGGAGGAGAGCTGAGCAGCACGGGAGAGGAGGAAGGCCGCTGGAGGCCTTGCACCCCGGCCTGGCTCTGCCCCGGTCAGTGCCCGTGCCGAGGGGGGAATCCAGGCCAGCCAGCAGCACTGGGCAGGGGAGGGAGCAAGGGCAAAGCAGCTCCAGGCAGCACCGCCTCTGGAGTGAAGGGTGCTCCACCAGCCCTTCCGGGGGGTCGTTTCTGAGGAGACGCCAAGGAGCGCGTCAAGGGTTGTTGTGGAATGATATCCAGCGTTTTGTTCAGGGCCCGAACCTGAGCTGTGGCTGAGCCTGGGAGGAGGAAAATGAAAGCAAGACAAGAACATGAATTATCAATATTCCTACATTATTGTGCTTAGAAAGCAATAGACAGAGCTGGATGGAAGGGATAGGCGTTACAATGGGGAAGCTGGGGGGCTAGATGCACCTCAAAAAAGATGAGATGGAGAGGTGGCATTTTATTGTTATTCTTACAGCTCTGAAAAAAAAGCAATAATCGCTCATCCTGATCAGGAGGAAAAATGTAGAAATCAAATGCTATGGAACTGAAGGCTACAATTTAAATTTAAATTACATCAGAAGCACAACAGAGACTTCTTTTGTTTGGAACATTTTGATCTGTGGCACCCATAACAGCAAAGACCTAGTTGATCTACCTTCTGGTGTTTTGCCATTTGTGATTTGATTTTTTTTGTGTGTGCATTTAATCATAGCTTAAATGACAAACTATTTTGCCTACCTTCTTACCACTTGAGTGTAACTAGTGATTTTTGAACACTTCTCAGAAGCATTTGCCTCCATATATGCTCATCATCTGCAATACTAAGATACTCTTATTGAATAGCACCCTATTTCAGCCAGCCTGAGACTTGCAGGCCATCAGTGGGAACTGGGCAGCCACCATCTCCAAACAAGGATTCTTGAAAATGCAAGGCAATTGACAAGCCTGCTTGCCTGCCTGCGTGCCTGTTATTTGGCATTCTAAACATAGGCTGTGGAGAGGAAGTGTGCCCCCCTGTTTCTCCAGAGAATTTCTGTGGCAGTAGCTTCCTCTGCTCACTGCACAGCAACTTTTCACATAAGAGAAAAGAAAAAAAAAGGAATGCAATTTATAATATATGTTTTTCACAATAAGTAGTAATACGATCAATAACTGGCAATAGAAATGTTCCGCTAGTGGCAAGGAACATTTTATGGTCTCAGCTCCATCAGCTGACATTACTAAGAAATACACTCCATGCTTTCCTTCACAAGACAAACAATATTGCAGCTACAAATTCTTTGTGTTTCTTACAGGCTTGTTGTAAGCTTTATTTTCTTTCACATTTTATTTCATAGGATATAAACATATGCTTTGTCCCATCCTGTGGCACATCTACAAAACTTAACATTTTAATTTATATTTCTGCTGAATCGCTCCAGTCCAAACTTGCTAACGAAGCTTTGGGAGTGCCTTAAGGATAAGACATTTGCACCCATCTGTAAGTAATATTCTATAAATCTAAATCCTCTCTGGACATTAGAGTCTAGCATTAGAACCAGAAATAATTGTTTTTACCTCTCACATGGGTAAAATCAGAGGTCTGAGGACTCGATCACAATGGCTGATGCCGGGTAGTCCTGCAGAAAATGGGTTGGCCTCAGGCAGTCAGTGCCCAAACAACATAGACTCTTGGAGAGATGAGCCCAGAACTGCTTTAGGAAATAAGGGCATGTGATGCCCAGACAACTTGGATAGGGGGATTCCTTTAAAACATTCTGCCTCTGGTCTCCAGGTCAGTTCAAATAAAGTTCATAGAGGCAAAGGTCTCGAAGGTACCTCAGGAGGTCATCTTGTGCGGTCTCATTCCCTAAAGAAAATCCACTACACTTATGTTATTCTCGAGAAATATTCTCTAGGCTTTGGCACCTTCATCACTGGAGGTCTTTACATACAACCAATTTATTCCTCTGTCTTTACCATGATGAAATAGCTTTTAATATCTGCCATATATATTCCTTTCTGAATGTTAAACCCGTTACTCCCTGAATTACCCACCGCAAATTGGAAAAGTAAAAAATTCTTTTAAAATCAATGTTCCCTTTATTTTGTCAGAAGCTTTTTTGTATATTTGAATCCCATTACATTTCTCTCCACCCCCAGCTCCTAGGTCAGTACATGCTGTGGAGCGTGCATTTGGTCTTCATCCCTATTGTGGGCCTGGCCCAAACACCAAGCATCTCTGTCAGCTTGCAAGCTGGTTTTCTTTCCTGGGAGTGGAGGCATCTAGGTGTTAACAGAAAGCGAGGGGGAAGGATGTGACTTTCCCACAGAGCCCACAAAGGCCAAGGTCTGCAGCCAGACCCTGGGATGGAGGAACAACTTTCTGATTCCCACCATGTCCAAATGTGACCTGCAAGAACACACTCCAAAGGCACTGTGACAAAAATTGCTCTGGCAAGATCTGTATTTTGTGAAATAAATGCTACTTCTAGACACTGCAGAGTGAAAATAATGAAGTTTTGGTCTCTCACTCATGAAATAAGTGTTGTCTTCATCTGGTTCACTGTCGCAATCACTATGGCTACACACAAATGAGTCTGACTCATCCACCTGGTTTAAAAAAAAACCTCCAAACCATTAGCTTGTTTTCATGGATTGGTTTTCTTTCAGTCCCATTACCTGAATTCAACTGACATAAGGAGAACAGCAGGGCTCCTAGGCTGGAAAAGGGGCATGCTCCTTTCAATGCTGCCAGGATGTTGGATTGATTCCAGAGACAAACTGCAACATCCCACAGGCTCTTCCCCTGTTTGATGGGGAGATAACAGGTGCCAGATATGGTATCTCCTAATGCACAGGTCTATATATCAATGCCCCTTCTGAAGGCAAGAACTTGGTGCTGGGTGTCCCAGCCCAGAGCTTCAGTTGACAGGAATTCTTTAGTTAGACTGAACCTGGAATCCAAAGAACATTCATGTCCCTCAGCACAGCTGACTTCAATGAAAACTACAAATAGTTTTCTGAATCTTATTTCCCCATTTGCTTATCTCCTGTCTATTTGGCACTGAAGGCTTTTTTAGTACGATTGTAGAAGGAGTAGCAAAGAGTTGAACAGCAGTCATTGCTGACATGGAGAGGGAAGCCCAGATTTGGTATATACACACAAAAATTTTAAATTACAAAATTTTTGGTTTATATACTGATTATCTGGTAGAAATATCACCAAACCTATACAAACAAATCCAGAGAACCAGTACCTGAGCAACAAGTGATTGTTGATCTTTCAATGCTGTGAAGGAATATATTAAAATATTTCCCAGGAGAATAAGCATGGATGGACTGAAAGGAAATTTGAGTTCTTTCACCTTTTGCATTATGATTTTGAACCAAAAATGTAAGTAAGAATGTACAGACTGAAAAGACACAATAGGAGAGAAATGACAGAAATTATTGTGGTTTTTGTTTACTATGTTATTGCAACACAATTCTTTTCAATGCCATTTGCAAACCATGTATGACTGATAGAAATTAGATGTGATTACTCTTCTGTTTCAGGGACTTTACTCAATCTTCTTTGTTCCATGAATAATATGTCTAAAAATGTGCAAAAAAAAGTAATTTCTTCAATAAATTCTGTAGTTTCTCTAAAAAAAAATACTCCAGCTATTAAGAGGTACAGCTACTTTGTAGATACTAGGGACTTATGATAAAACATAGAGTATATACATTGTACAAGGCTCTGGAAAAATTCCAGTGCATCCACAGTGATTAATTACATCCTTTATGTTGTTGTTCTAAGACAAATACCAGGAACACAACAGCAAAAATACCATTGAAACCAGAAATCCAAAGAAATACTGAAATAAATCCCATCAGGTTGCCTGTACATAGACACACAGCATTAAAGCTTTTAGAATTTATTCCTGCTAAAAGGAAAATTCCAAATTATTTGTGTAGTGTCTAGTTTTAGCCTTTCTGAAAGTATATCCCTTTCAGCTTACTCCAATATGTTAGGAAGTGAAGAACAAAGACCTGGCTACTGAGAATCAATAGAAATTTTTTCTTTTGAACAAAAATATGCTCAATAGTCTCTCTTTTATGACTTCTCAAAATATGCTTGTCCTTCTAAATGTTTTTTTAATCTTACATTTTGCTAAACTTGGTAAGAAACACTTATACTGAACATCTTTACAGCCTTCATCAGTTTTGTTTCAAGGGAAGAGCACGATGGAGTGTTGTAACTGTCAGTGGAAGAGAAAAATAGAGTAAGAAAATAAATATGAATATGAAATATTCATATAGGTTAATATATTAGAGCAAAAGAATATTTGTCTCAGACTTCTAAACCTTTTTCCTTCTCTAAAAATGCAATAGAGAAAGTGCATCAGCAGAGACAAAATACTGGTCTCTCTTTTAGGCATGGAAATTATTTCAGATTAAACAAGTAAAACAACTAAAATAATCTTCCTTGCTCTCTGTAATCAAAGAAAAACTCTGTCTCACTAGCAGTGGAACACTTTTTTCTCAAAATCTTCTCAAAAACATTTGATTCTTTCATTTTCTTTCTTTTTTTCCAAAGGCTATTTTGAAACTAACTAGCGTTGAGGTTCACAAATATCTAAGGGTGGAATTTCTCTGTTTGCAAGGTCAATTTCAGCTATCCCAAAACTCTGAGGGGCATGTCCTTCCTCCTTCTAGGAAATGACACGTAGTATGCTTTGTGCTCTTTTATTTTGATTCAGTAAGACCTTCATTCAAAATAACCATCTAGATCCATCTATCACTATATAAATTAATCTCAGAACTTATACTTGCCAATAAAATACTGCCAAAACCCAGAACACTTACTTTCAAAAACTACTTCTATTGGATGTTGCTGATACAGAAAGAGTACCATCAACACACTCCTCTATGTAATTATAACTAAATTATTGGAACAGAACCCAAAATGTTACTCACAAGCCCCACCAGCACTGCGCACACACACCCCCAGGAAATAAAAAGTTAAGATTAAGACCAGCAATAGCAACAATGTCTGATATTCTCCATTGCATGTTATTTACTCAGCAGCATTCTTGAATGCTGAAAATAAATACCCCAAATGCGGTATTACCCAAAGAACTATAATTGGCACTTGATATATCTCATCAGAATTTCTATTTTGTCCCTATATCCATGAAGAACTGCAATGTCCCAGCAAAGGCAACAGATCTATCTAATTCATCTCAGAAGTAAACTTTATGATGCACCTGAAAACCTCTTCCAGGTACCTCCACAGGTGATCTGTCAGATCTCCCTAAACTACTGATTAGAAATGCACCAAATCTTCCCACTAATCCCTTAACCTTATTCCATTGTGCCTTTTAGCACAGAGATGCAACCACTACATAAAATCATAGATTTTGAGGTCACGGTTCATCACTGGACTACTCTGATATCTTGTGAATAAGAATGTATGTCACGGATCACAGTTCAAACCAGTGGCTCTCTATGGAGAAAAATAAATCAAGATTTAGTGTTAGGGAAGTGTCCCAGTCCCTACACAGAACTGTTGTCCTCATGACTATTTGCCATTCAGTTAATCTTTCAGCAGTGATCTCGTGTGAGCTTTACAAACACTGAGACATGTTACACCTTGCTGAGCACGGTGTCTGCAGAAGGCCATGAGAAACACCTACACTCTGAGACAGCTTTCCATTGACAGCTTCCTGCGTTACCTGTCAGCCAGCCAGATCTTAATCTATTGAACATGTGTGTTATTGGCATGGTATCGTGATAGGAGTTTTTAAAATCAGAGCAGCATGTTGTACAAAGTCAGATGCCTTTTAAATGCCTAATGCATCACACCTCTTTGTTTATCTGCCATATTTATCATCATCAAGGAGCAGAAGCCACTTTCATTAACAAAGATCAGTTTTCCATGAAACCATGCTGGCCAGTATTAATTTTATTCTGAACTTTTTGTTGATTTATGAACAGCTATGACCACAGGGTGCTCTCATAACTTGCCACAGCATGAAACCCACCCTACCATTTCCCAGCCCTTGTCACATGCCCTCTTGGCATCTGAGAGTAACATGAGGGGCACTCTTTTTCCTAGAACTTTTCCTAGTTTTCTAAAATTTATTAAAAGCAAACACTGCTGAGGGCACAGGATTTCTCTGCTCACTTTTTCAGCTTGGAGAATCTGATAGAGGTGTGGTTTAGTTTTTGGTTTCTTATATTTTGAAGACAATATTTAACTTTTTTAGTTACAAATCACAGTATGTATCACAGCACATCATCATTTATACTGCAGTCTATCTAAGAAACTAAGTCAGTTTTAAGAGCAGAATTTATTTGGTGTAGCAAATAGTGGGGAATAATTGAAAATAAAAGCATGGACTACTTCTATATGTAAGGTCATCTGCTGTAGAATCTGCTGAGGGGGAAAAGATGTCCACCCTCCCAGTAAAACAAAGGAACTGAGCAAAACAGGTCACTATTGGATTTAATCTCTCACACTCTGGGAAGAGGAAGCAGCTCAACAAAGATAAATCTGTTCCTATCACAAACTAAGATTTTTTTTTTAACATATAGGGGAAAATATATCCAAACAAAGTTTATTTACTTACAGATTATTTCTCTTTCCTGCATTTTGCATGAGTCTTACATAATTTTTGATCTGCAAAATCTCTGGTCACATAAGTTTAACATTAATATCAGGGGCAGATCAGCTAAAATACAGGAAGATTTTTGCAAGAGAAATACTGCAATATATGCACAATTGGACCAGTATTGTTAGTAATTGATTTTTATCTTCACTCACAAAACAAGAAAGAATGATAATTTAATATTTATTTTATAAATTAAATATGTAATTTTCAGAGGAGTTTCTAAATCCTAAAATTATTATTCTATGCTGCTGCTCAACTTTCAATAACTTGAATCTCTTTTTTTACTCAGTTTTGGCAACTTTCTATATGAAAACACTTTCAACATGGAAAATAAAGATTGTCTGAAAGCACTGAAATTACTCCTTTTATTTTTAAATAAATCAATATTCATGAATAATATTACCTCATAATCTCTGGTACCCTTGTTTTCTTTAAAAGGACTCTATTTTGGAAAACATTGGCTATTGTTTACAGAAGACTCAGCTCACTATAGCAACAACTAGTGTGAGGGCATTGAAATACAACTATGATATACTTTCTGTATGAGCAATAAATTACAACTACTCAGCCTTTATAGTAGCTGATATTTTCCACTGTAAATTCTTGCAATACATCCCAGTTTGGTTTTTGTGTCCTAAAACTGAATTCGTTGCCAGCCTTTTACTTAACAGAAAAGGACTCTCAGAGTCTGTATTTGGCAAGAGACAGTACAATAAATCCCTGACTGATTCATTAAGGTTTCAAATTAAATCTTTTCAAGAGGAAGCGTGGCTTTCATAAAGATCTGTGATTCAGTAGATGCAATTTTTAACATCAAGTCGGTTTCAGAATTTGAAAAATCAATGTGTAAAATGAGTCCCCAATCATTTTCAGTTTCACCAGTTTTAGAGAAACCATATTATTAACATGAAAAACATTAGTACCAATGCACATTTTCAAAAACAAGATCAATTATCAGGTTTCATTTTGCAATACCTTTTCCATTAAAGTATGTCATTCAAATGTATTTTTAAAAAGAAACAAGGACCAATTCAAAAGCCTCATTTTCTCCCCATGAGCAACAAAATTCAAAACAAATACCTTTTGTAATCAGGACTTGTAGTCCCAAGAATTAATGAGCAGGCAAACCTGCCATGTATGAATTGCTGAAAGTCCAAAACCAGAGACTCACACCTTCTGACAAAGAACTACTGTACTGTCTTTGCTATTGTCTTTGAGGTTGCAAAATCACCCAGTTTCAAGAATTTCTTATAAATATAATAAGGGCTGTTATTATCAGGAAAATTGCATACGTTCTGGTATTAAATTTTAAAATTTTGGATATCTTGAAAGCAAATAAAGTCTTTCTTCTTTCTCTGAGTAAAGAATAATAAAAAAAAAGGCTATAAAAAAATTGTAAACCTTATTTAGCTTCCTTGGATTTAATTTTTTCTGATTTCATGGGGGGAGGGAAGGGAGAATCCCACTAGCAGTGGTAATTGCATAAATGCTATAGAAAAAAAAGGAATGGATGAATAAAATAATTCAAGCAGTGACGTTTACTACCCGGACCAGATTAGTTTGCTGCAAATCTAATTTGCATGAGATACCATTAAATATAGGGGGAAATGTAGCTTATGCCTAGAACAGCTTATAGATATATAGCTCAACTACAAGTGAAAGTGTGTGAGTAAGTGGAAACAAGGAAATTATAATTTATGGGCTTTATATTTTAAAAAGATGTAATTTTGAAGATGTTACTTTTCATCTTCATTTAATTTTCTTTCTTGGATTACTTCTAAAGTGTGGAAGTTTACCTCTTCCAGCATGATGATCTAAGCACCTTGCGGGCACATATTTTGATCCATTATAAAGTTCTATGCACTTTATTACAAATTAAAGTGTTATTATGAATAATCTCAATAGCAGTGAAATCTCAACACCTCAAAGAGACCAAGGTGTACTACTGATGCACTTATAAGATTACTTATTCATCATGCTTCTATTGAATACAATAAAAAATAAGGTGCATTATGTTAGAAAGCATTTTATTGTCTTCTTCTGTATCTCATTTTATGCCTAAACTAGTAAATGGACTTCTTTCTAATGACATTGCCATGTTATTATCAAAGTGCATATTGTACTGCCCAAGATGAAAGCAGCATGTTTGGAAATCCAATTACAAATTCTTTCAATCAAAAATACTGTGAATGCATTTGAATATTTTTTGACCTAAAAGAATTAAAACTACAGGTATACTATGTATTTAACATGTAGCTGCTTTTTTCAACTTTCCATTTATTTCTGGGTTCTCGTGAAAACACAGCTAAGTCAAATTCAAGTAACTCTGGCAGTTTTGAACATAACATTACTTTTCCACAACAGAAAAAACTACTCACTTTTTGCATATGGTGCCCATGAATAAAACACTCGAGACACTAACTGTTCAATCCAGAAATTGAAATTTACCTGTCATTGTCAGGGTTCCTGGCTCTGTATTGCACAAATCGAATAAGAAAAAGAATAAAAGAAGGCAGGCATGAAGGAAGCTTACTCTTCTTCAAATGCCAACATGCAAATTTAAAGCTGAAGTGAACACCTATTTGAGGAAGTAAAGATGTAAAAGTAACCATTTCAACAGCTAAAGTTTCAAATTCAAGTGATGCCATATCACTGTGTTCAATCTTAGAGAAAATCTACAACCTTCCACCAACCTTTCCTGCCAAAATCAAACAGGATGGGCAGACAGGCCACGCTCTTCTCCTCCTCACCAGTAATAATGCTGCTGCAAGCCAGATCAGTCTCTCAGTTGCATTTCTTCAGGCCCCCAAAGTGCTTTCTATTAGATTCTTGGTAACACCTTTGAGTGAGTTCGTGCTATCACGTAAAAAAGGAAAGAAAACTCTTGCCTTGGTCATGAAGACAGTAGCAGCAGCAGACTGTCCTTTCACTTTTCTATTCGTACTCAATCTGGGCACAAAATAAGCACTTTAAGTCAGAATTCACATGACCTACTTTACATGTCATTTTTAAAAGGACACAATCTGAGTCCTTAGAGGTGCACATTTCTCTCCTCTAAAAGAAGCCAGAGATGAGGAGTGCCAATGCTTGCAGGAATACGATCCCATATGCCTCTGATGATATTCAAGAAATATGATTCCTACTGAAGGAGTTTAAAAGAAACAGACAAATTATAACAAGCAAACACTCAAAGATATAAAGATCGTTAGCTACAGCATGGAGCAGGCAGGAAGAAGGAGGCAAATAAATGCTATTTTGCAGACATTGAGACTTTTGGAGACTCCCCAAGAATTCTTCATCAAACAGGCTCCTCAGAAAAATTACTGGCTGTTATTAGATGGTTTCTTCAGCCCAAGTCGCATGACGGCCGAGGCGCATGAGGAAGATGTGGAAGAAGCCACGACAGATAGAAATAGATGCCTCTCTTTGAAAAGATTTGATTTCTGGGGAAAAGGAGGGAACTGTACCACTGGTTCCTCAATCCTCTGAAAGTACATGAGGTTCAACCAGGCTACTGCCTAGAAAGATGGATCCATTCTTTGCTATCTAAAATAATTTTTTAAAAAAAAGGAAACAAACATGGACTGCAAGGCATAGTTGCTTACATTTAGGCTGCAAATCCTTAATGAAATATCTGCCAGTCCTTCTGGTGGCACCGTGTAGACCAGAAAACCAACAGAGAACCCTCAGACCTCTGCATTTTATGCCCTCAGCACTGGCCTCCTTAGATATTTTTGCTTCAGTGGAACTGTTTTTAACTGCTCCCACTTAGATTTTTATCTAAGGTGGGTCTACACTCCTTTGCCTGATCTGAAAGGAAGACAATGGAGTAGCCAGGCTGTAAGAGCTCTCTGATTCCTCCCAGTGTGGTTTACCTCAACTTCCTCAACTGCTCCACCGCTCACAGCTTACCTAGTTTTTCACAATCTTTCCTGATAGTAGCTAATCCAAATAACTCTCTGCTACAGATGTTATCATCCCACTACTCACTAGCATAAATTAATTTGTTAAAGCAACACTGACCATTACATTAAACCTGGGGGCACCTCCCCCTTTACCATCAGAGAAACATGCTACTTTTACCAGTCAGTTTAACTGATTTCCCTACTAAGCAATATTTCCATAGCAGAACTAGTTTATTTCTTTAGGAGTTGATAAGGCGCTTTTCAAAATCCAGGGAAAAAATAACTGTAGCTATGAAATCTACACATCAGAATCTGAAAACTCTTTTTAAAATAAAAATAAAAATCTATTTAAAAAAAAAAACAAAAACAAAAAAACCCCCAAAACATGCAGTGTAAATTGATTCTTGCTTTCTCCAAAAGCAGTATCATAAATTTTTCTATCCCCTTACCTACTACCAGTAGGTGCAAAATAATTCAAGACGTCAACAGAACCAATGTTTGATTAATGTAAAATGAGCTATTATGTTGCACACATCTCTAAGTTTTTTCTCTCAATGTCTGCTTCCTTATGGATATAAAAGCCAGCTACATGGCTGACAGAAAATGGTGTTTGGATAGACCAATTGTCTCCTGAACTTTTCTGCCTAGTACAATGTTTTCTTGAAAGTAGCCACGCCTGGCAATGGGGCTTGGTCTGTTCTTTAAGAAGAAGGATGAGAGACAAAGATACAACACAGTGTCATAGTCCCCTTATGGAACAGACACAGCATCAATACATTCTGCAATTTCTCTAGTTCGAGTCAACATATGTCAGAAAATAAATGTGGAAAATGAAAACTGACAAACACAATTAGACATTCAGGAACAATCTCATGTTCTTCTTGAACAGGCTCATTAAGACCTTCAAAAAAATACAAGCTCTGCTGAGGGCAGTGATGTTGGTGAGTGTCAAAGACTTCCTTCCAGCACCTTTTGTGAATTATGTTTTCAAAGTACTTAATAAACACAACGTTCCTTATATGCTGTGTGGCTGTAATGCCATTCTGACATTAGCTGTATTTGGGACACATTAGGATTAAACATTTCTACTTTTTTTCAGTATCTGAGCAACAGAACCAGTAAAGCATCATTGGCTCCACTAGAGAGAGCTCTTGTGCTAACATAATTATATTAATAAACATAATTACTTATTTGAAATCAGTGGAATTATCCATGGAGGAAGACGTGTTGCTACACACACACAAGCAGAGTGTGACCAGTGATCCTGTGACTTACCAAATACATGCTGCAATATGTTCCCTTTGTGCTCACCTTTGGGAAGTGTTCCTGTATAGATTGTTTTTCATTTACATGAAGACCTTTTTACATTACTCTGGCTACTCTGGCTCTGGAAAAAAAAAAAATTCCCAAAGCACAAGCTCTATCCCAGTACCAAATTATATCCTTCTAACAGGAGCTTGCAGCTTTCTTGACTTGAAGGCCAGTGCTCAGCAAAAATTTGGATATTTCTGAGTTGTTAGAGTGACTGTAATCCTATTGAAATTCCATTAAGAATAAGCACAGAAAGGGACACAACTGGGTACAATATGCTGAGGTGGGTCCTACAAAGCCCACAGTACACTTGTGGCATACAGGACTGAGATCCCCACATTGGGCTATTTCAAGGAAAAACACACAAAATGTTATCACTGAAGGAGTAGGAAGAGATTAGGAAAGTTTTGACCTAATCCCAGTGGGGTTTAGATTTTAGCTATAATCACTCATCTGTCCTAATCCTACAAAGTGGCTTAATACAGCAGGATGGAAGAACTACTGAAGCATGCACAAAAGCTACAGAGAAGACTATTGATTGAAGGAACTAAGCTTCCTTTTCTACTCTGTTTCTCACTTCAATTGTTGTATCTCATTTTATGCTTTCAAATCTTAATTTCTTTGTTGAAAATGCACAGAATTGTTTTGCTATTTTTAATGGATCTTTTTGAAACTATAAAAACTGAATTGTATTCTTACTTACCTGAAATATCCTGACCTCAGTAATAATTGGTAGAGTACTAGATCTAAGACTGAACGTACATGGTCTAAAAAGCAAAAAATTTTGAATGAGTTCTTGCTGTATGGTACACCAAAAGTCCATCTGAGTCTCTCCAATAAATCTGTAACTTTTTGATCAGTAAGAGACCACTGTTCTATCAAAGGAAGCGTTAAATTACCAGTGCACTTTATTCCCCCCAGCCCCTGCCTTCATCAGTGCTTCCCCTGTTCTCACTCGCCGCATATCTCGGAGTGGAAAGGCTGCTTAACCCCTGGCATCCCACTCCTGTTATTTGTTCAACTCCTACTTACCACAGCAAAGACTTTGGGGAGTCATTGTATCACAAGCCTGTCCTCAAACTTAAAGACACAAGTGCTTTGGGTATCCTATTTCCAATCGAATCTACTATGTTCCCCTAATAGGTACAATCACTGTAAAACAAGCTCTCTTACTGTTTTTGGTTTTTTTTTTTTTAACTGAGTCATTAGAGATTTCTTTAGTGCATTGGCACAAAATACAAATTTATTTGGCTGATTGCTTCTGCTCATGTCTCCTCTTTTAAGAAGCATTAGCATCACAAATATATCAGTCCAGTACCATATACATCATATATATCTATCCAGTACCTTTAAATTTATTTTTTGCAATCCAGTATGCAAAAACAGAGCTGTCTTCCTGGCTCCATATATGAGTGTAAGAGAATATGACAGTAAATTACTTACACCAAATTATTCAATAATTCAATAATTACAGGTTGCTCTGTAAGGAATTTGCCACAAGTATCCACAGATAGTCAACATTTATTTATATTCCTGAAATATATATCACAGTGTTTTTCATTCAGATTAATCTGGCAAGTTCTACTGACTTAGAGATCAGAAAAGAAAAACCAGAGTCCTTTTCTTTATGTTTCTACTGTGCACTAAGCTACATAATCTTGTTGTCATGTGAAATTAGCAGCAAAGATCCCCCATGCAAAACAAACCCTGACATGTACTGTACATGTGCTGAAGTAAGACAGCTACATAATTACAAAAAAAAACCAGGTCATATATTCCCAGCTACTATACATAGCTAAGACGTTCAGGTAATTCCTCCTTCACAAGGTTGCTTTGTTGACAGCTGTTACACAGACAGAATTTGTTACTTTCTTATTTAACATAAGAGTTTTTCTCTTTAATACCTTTAAGTGTTAAACAAGTTACATAAAATAGTAATATTAAATGCAACTTAAAGGAGAGCTTCAGACAGAGGGTTACCCACCCGAGAGCCGAACATGAGAAAATGCCAGCTTATTATTCAACATCTAGGTTAGTCCTTCATTTTCCAGTCTTTACAAACCGTTCAGTGAAACTGCATGATAAAGGATCTCAACCTACATAATGATTCAGTACTTGGAAACACACTGACAAAGAGGGCAAACCAATAACAAAATACATTCAAAGGCAACTACCATTTTCTTTATACAGCCCAAATAGGGATTTCCCTGTCTCCTGAGCGTTTAATTGGTTTCCGCAGCGCTACCTCAAATTTCAATGCCAGAATCAAAAGCTGGTACAAAGCGAGCAGTCAATGCATTTCCTAAGCTCAGGTAGAGCAGCTAACATTGCTCTAAAACCACTGAAGAAAAATGCTGATACCACATTTGATAAAAGTGACAGTACTCGACCTCTTCCAGAACTTTGTAACACTGTCATCTTTTATTGAAGATAAAAGCAGGAGCAAAGCACAATACAGAATATTAACATGTCAATTCTTTCAGCTTCAGACAATAAAACATTTTGTTTTAAGGCTTGAGCTTTTCGGTTTGTTTTTACATTGTGAATTATAGTTTATCTTGGTTCTGTCATCTTTTTGAAATGTGGTTTTATGACCAGCCACTAAGGCTGAGCTGTTAAGCCCAGCTTTTTCTGATGTGTTGTTATGGAGCGGCTGTTCATGAGTTAGGCAAAGGGATTTACTCCTAAGAGAAAATAATTAATTGACTTAATTGTACGTCAACTGGATGGTAAAATGTATCAAATCATCTTTCACTAAGATTAATTTTAAAATATGAAAGCAGCTTTACTGTTGTTTTTCCTTCCCATCTGTCCTCAAAATTTTAGCAAAACTTTATTTTCCCATGGAAGCTAGTGACCACGAAAGGTCATTTGACCTAAACATTGCATGTACTAAATTCCGAGACACAGACTTATATTTTGATTCTTAAAATATTAGAATATTTTAAAAGTAAAAATCATGTCCTACCTATTTATAATGTGAACTAGATATAAAAAGAGAAAAGCTATTGGAAAGATATGCTGAAGCACTTCTGTATTTAAATGTTCATCAAACTGTTAAAAATAAATCTTCATTTCTTTTGAGTGTGAGTACTCTGAGCATGCCATGTCATCTCTAATGGAAAAGTCAGGTCATTTACTCAGGTATGATGCACTTACTACTGAAAAAAACATGATGATTTGTCTCTTTTTATTACATATTATTCAGATAATGCTAAATAATTAAGGTATTTAGAATTATGGAACTTGTGACATTACCAAAATAAACAGAGATGGTAATAGGAAAGGATTTGGAATACTTTTGCATAGATTTTTTACTATCCCAAAAGATTTCACAGAAGAAGTTGGAAAGATGCAAATAATTTTCAAAACTGTAAAAATCTCATTCAGTTAAACACTGAAATGTTATCCTGTTATTCTAAGATCATTATAAGAGAAAAGACAACACATTTTAATTACTCATCAGAATTAATTTCCACATCCTTCATAGCTGAGGTTATTTTATAATCTGTAGGCAACTTTATGATTTAGCTACAGAAATTACCTTGTCATAGAAAGATTAAATGAAAAACACAGCTAAGGCAGGGTTCAGCTCTGGACCCTGAAGCATCTTTACGCTTTAGGTGTTTACAGTAGGTGTCTGCTCATAAGCTGGGTGAGGGGGAGGCTCAGCTTCTGCTACGTTGGAGGAGATTTTGCCAACACATCTGGTAGCACACAGAGCCCCAGAGCAGGTTCCAGCTACCAAAACCTGCCCGGTCCAGTGGGGCATGCATCTCCCTACAACCTGTGCTAGATCTGTCAGATCTTTTGAATGGCAACTTCAATGACAGTGGATGCCCACATACAGTCAAACGAACAAGTCCCAGAGCCCCACTGATTCTGGCAAGACTCAGACTCCCACTCCCACTCACATGTGAGCATCTCCACTATCAATGCACACTTTCGCTAGTTGGCGGAATCTGGAGCTGAATCCCACACACAGCCTCACCCAGCACACGTACCACAGCTTTTCTTAGAAGGAATCCTCTCCTAACTTAAACTTTTAATTATTAAACTGCTTCACAAACTAAACTCTTCATATACCTGATTTTTTTTTCTCACTTTCATTATAATACTTATAATTGTATCTCTTAAACTATATGGATTTCCTGAAGCTGAAAAACCTTCGGCCACTATATTCTATTAGTATACTGCTCTGTTTTCTACCACCTTTCCTCTGCAGTCACCTCTTGAAAAAGCTATGTTTACTTCACTTTTATACTCTGCCGCCACAAACCAATTTTGTCTCCCATTGTTTCCATCTGGATTATTTCTGCTGTTCCCTAAGTTTCTCCCGGGGTCTTTTTAGTAATATGAAATTCAGAACTGAAAGAATATCAGCTGCCACCAACAAAGCTATGTCAAGTGTTGTTTGTACCTGGGAACTCTTCCAGGGCAGAAAACAAAATGCAGGCATTAGAACTGACAAAAGTTACTGATAGTTACTGATGTGCCAACTGTATTACAACCATCTCAATCTTTGTCTTTCTAAATGGGTGTGGTGTGTAAGAAAGTAATTTTCATTCCTAAAAAAACAAGAGTGGATTACCTGGAAAGTGACGTGTATCTACTTTCTGCAGAAAATCCATTAATTAATCTTTAATCTGTTCAGAGATAATTTTCCCAGTTTTACTCAGTTTTGTTTACTCTCATAAACTGAAATTATCTGTCATGGCAAAAAGAGAGTCTTCAATCACTGTCCCACAATCGGCTAAAGTGTCCAAGGTAGAATTTTAAAAGCTTGTAAATAGTTTAGAAACTGAACCAAAAATGCAGAAATTAATATGACACTACCATTATTTCAACACAGGAACGTGCAAACACTTTGTGGATTTTTAGAAATTGCCTAATCTCTGATGCTTTCTGTAGGAATTCATAAGCTTTAAGCTTTTGAGAACCACAGCAAGTGTGAATAGTGACATGAGGTAATTTAGAGCACCACCTTTTGCATCAAAAGGCTGCTACTTCAAAAATAGAGATTCTCTGCTATTTCAATATGTAAAAGAAGATACTTTTACCAGATTCCTTTTTTTTAAGATATCTTTTCCTAAAATGCAACCATCTTACCTCTGAAACTACTATTACTACTTTTACTATTACTATTAATCCACAGCTAAACCTGGCATTTCTAAATCAGAGTATTGCAGTGAAATCCATCTGAAGCCACATCTCTAAATTTATTCCCAGAATGAAAAAGCACTTATTGGACCTTTATTATTAAATGGTCTCCCTGCTCTTGCCAATGGGTTGCGAGATCTAGGTGAAATTTAAGACACTGTTTTTCACGTGGGTGCTGAATTGTCTTTTCTATCTGAAACACTGGTTTTCCAAGACACATTCCTGCATTTGAAACCTGCAGATACATTTCATTTCAAATAGAAGAGGTACAATCAGCATTTTCTCTTTGAAGACATCTTCATTTTGGCACTAATATCCTCCTTTGGCACAGAATAACCAGAGACTGTGACTTCCTTCTATTTAAGGCAAGCCTAGAGTGAGGAATTGTCTTTAGATTTTGTTCAGCAATATTTTTAATTTCAAAAATACCAGCTAATCATCATTTTTATGGGCAATAACCCAGGAAACAGGTTACCACTTGGCTTTGTGCTTTTTCCTGTACTGTGTTCCTCACATAAACAATAGAGCTAATATTGGAACTCTTTTAAAAATGCAGGGAAATGATTAATTAATATGTCTATTAATTATTTGGGAAAAGGTGAAATCCAAGGTGGCATATTCACAGATGTCAAAATAATTTAGGTTACTGAAAACCAGGAAGAACTGTGTTGAATTCCAGAGGCACTTTAAAGGATAGACAACTGTGCTGCCTGACTGCAGCTAAAACTCTGTGTTAACAAAGGCATGTTAATGTACAGTGGGAGGTAAAACATTCAATATGATTTGAGCTGACGATACACCTTCATGAGCTCTAAGTGAATGGGAATCATTTGGGAGTCAGGCACAGGAGACATTGAGTCATTGTTGGCATCTCTGTTAACATAATTATTAACTATTTGGGGGACTAAATTTTAAAATGTATTTAAAGATTGGGTTAAAATAATTCCTGAAAAATTATACAGTGCCATCAATTTGCTTAGTTGGGCTTGTATTTATTGCTCCTGAACCATTTTATTCCCTTTCTCATTTCTGTAATTTATTCACCTTTTTAACATCTGTTTTAAAATTTCACTGGAAGATCTTCCAAGCAAGAACTCCTCCATATTTGCACAACATGCAGCCCAAAGGAACCTTACTCAGCCTGGAAGCTTGTGGACACCAACACACCAAAAATTAATACATGCTACTGAGAACCAGTTGTATGCTTTCGTTTTGAATGTTGTGCATAAGTCTGACCACCTCATTGAAAACAAACAATAAAGTCGAAGTGAAAGGTGTTCAGAGAATGTAAATGCTGTTATAATATTAGATTTTCATTAAATGAGGGTTTTTAAGCACCACGATTCTTTCCTTTGGAGAGGAAACATGTAAGAGACCAATAAAATAATGCATGAAAAGACAGGAGTAAACTGTGAACACTTATTCATCTCTTCATTGCAAAAAAAAACCCAACAACCAATAAAATTGAAGGAACATTAATGATCTAGAAAAGGAATTTCACCCTTTCCTTGTGTGAAGGGAAGCAGAAGAACTTACTGCGATAGATGCAGTTGAACCCAACAGATCAAAAGTGAACAGGATAGAAGAGGGGCACTCAGTTGCCTGAAGATGACACAAAGAGACATTTAATATGATCTAACAGTATCCTAAAAGGTCCATGTGGCAAACATGACAGAAAACCTACAGGAGACACATACTGTGCTGAAGGCAGATGAAGACCAGCAGGGACACAAAGGACATGTCCATAGAGTAAAAATTCCTTAAGGATAGAAAACATCATTCTTCAGTGTATTAACCAACAGGTGTCTGACTAAAATTAGAATAGACAATTACCTTCAAGAAGGTTATTCTGACAGCTTTCACTGACAGATAGTGGCCAGTGCCATGAACATGTTGCTTATGCATTAAGTAGCACAGTACTCTTATACATGATTTCTTGGGTTTTTCCCAAGATCCTGATATAGGTTGTCCTTAATTCATCTGGCTTTTACTTCTTATCACGCCGTATCAAATAGTTCTGCCCAATTCATTATCAGAAAAGTGGAAAGTTATTTTTCCAAAAGGGAGTTTAACTTAATGTTGCCATCAAGGATCTTAGTGCAGACCTCTTTTCAAAACCTACTATGTCTCATAATATTTCTCATTTTTACTTTTCAGGCATATTTTTGGATATGGTTTGGTGTCCTTCATTGCTTATAGAACATCTGTTTCTTGAAAAATGGTATCTCAAATTCTCAGTCCCCAGCCTTCTTGTGAGCTAAATATCAGGAGTAAGGGGTTTTTTTCCCTTACAAACTCCGTATGGTCAGAAGCCTGGTCAGAATTTATTGTGATTATCAAGTCCCTCATAACAGCAGGCCAGAGTGAAAGAACATGCCTGTAAATACAATCTCCTCAATGGTTGCATAAGCAGCCAGGAAAATAAGAGGTAATTTTATGCCTGAGAATTTTCCCCCTCAATTTGCCTCTCAGTCATATTGGTAATGAGCAGTATCTTCTACATTCAGTCTATACTCATGCACTTAAAGCCTACTTTATTTTTGCACACAAAGCCTGTCTTTAACCCTGGCTTCAAAGAAGCTGGAAACCCTTTCAGAAACAGATTTAGGGAAAATCACTGGACACTACTGCAAGAGAAAGAGGAATGGCATTTTCTATCTTTTGGGAAGTGTGGCAGCTTTGAGACTTTGATTTAACATGACCTCAATCTAGCCTGTGTTGTCTTAATGGGAAATATATTACCATCCTGATTTGTCCTGATACAGTAGTCTCCATTCTTTTGTTACTAGATCCTGAGTGTACTTTTCCAGTGAATGCCAGCAGGCAAGAATCACAGCATGAAATCAGCATGTGGCAAGTTCAAAACAAGCAAAAGATAATACTTCAATCAGTGAGCACACGAGTGCTGGAACTCCTTGCCACAGAATTGCTGAAATGCAGAGCAAGTCAAAAAGGAATCAGGAATTAATGCAAAGGAAAAAAAAAAATCAGAGCCCACTAAACAGAGAGGTGTTACCTTTATCAAAGATCCTGATCTGAGAATGGTTGTAGCCTGGGAGAATATCACTACATTTCTTCCCTGGTGCTATATTTTAGCACAGGCATCCTCTGTGAACCTCTGAAACAAACCTTTGATCTCAATTTATGGCCTTTATATTTATTTGTAAAGCACTTAATTTTCAAAGCTGCTCAGGATTTCAAAAGTAAGCACAAGTTTCAGGAAAAAAATTAAAGCATATTTTTCAAATATATGTACTTCAGGAAACTATTTTACCAGATGTGATCATTATTCCCTTTGTTTCCCTTTTGTGATCAACATTTGCTCTTTTTTCTTTCTCTATCTATAACCTTTTATACTTTCATTTGTAATCGATCTTTTCCTAAAAGTACTTATTACTCACATAGTAAATCTTTCATTGTTTGTACGAGCCTCATGTGCAGGCAGGCCTTGAACTCTGAAGTCCTGTAGGCATCTAAATTTGCATAGCAAATGATTGATGGTGACAAAATGTGATGTCATATTGGTTTTCTTCCAACTGCGTTCACGCAAAAGCTTTGAGGAAAAAATGTTTCAATTGAAAAGTAACAAGAAAAAGAGTCCTTTAATAACCATCATTAAATAGTGCTTCAGCACTGTTCTTACTGTTTGATAATAGAATCCCAGGATTTAAGGAGAGATGGCAAGCATCTTACACAGAGAAAGCACAGCAGTGAATTTTGCCCTGTCTTGCAATTGGAAAATCCATCTCAGTATCTAAAGGAAGGGCAGATAAGGTCTTACAGTTACAAATCCTTACTCTTATGAAGACTAAAAAACTGAAAAGCCTGATGTCCTCAGTGGTGGGGAACAATCTCTCAAACAGATACATTTTTTATTGAAAATGGCAGCAATTTCTGTAAAAGGGTTGTACATGATTTAGGCCCCAGGGATGAAAACAACTTTTACACAATTTTATGAAAGTACAAACTAAAATCATGATTATGAAACTATTTCAAGAATTTTGAAAAAATTCAAAAATCTTGGTGTATTATTGAATAAATCTGAAGTGAATCAATATGCTGAATGCTGTGTCCAGGTCTGGTTCTGCCCTCCATCTCAAAAAGATGGGAAATTTACATGGCAAGGTGAAAGAAACATTCAAGTCATTTCACATTAGATACAATGGAGAAGTGGGAACTTTCAGGGCACTTCCCTGGGGATGGGCAGGCTGGGCAGGATGTCAGCCCACAGATCGGGACCAGGCCCAGTGACAGAACCAGAACTTGGACACAGAAAGTCCCTGAACCACAGACTGCTGGAAGTTCTAAATCTCTGTAACCTCTTCCATTCATAAACACTCAGCAGGCAGTATCTGCCACTACTGAAGACAGGGAAAGCCCAGACCAGCAATCCCTACACTATATTCTTATCATGAAAAAAGATGGAGAAGGGATGGAAGTTGAGCATGTGACTCAATGCCTTGATTGGAAATGGCATCAGCTGGACTACACATCAGACAGAGAAGCCAGAATCTTTTAAACGTGGCTGTCTGTTTTCCAGATGGAAAAGACTGCCTCTATCTGGCCCTGATGCAGTAAAATGTTAATTTTGCATACTTTTAATGCTGAAGTAGTCAGTTGGTTTAACCAGGGTGAGGTGATTAACTAGAGTGTGAAAAGGTACAAGAAAGGGAAGAAGAGCTTCTTAAGTTGTATAATGAAGTTATCCATCACCTTGCCACATAGGACAGCTCTTCTACACCTCAGTATAAAAATTGGCTGGCTCTAGAGAGATGATTTTACTTGAAGGTAAACAAATTCGTAACTCACTGAGATGACTGTAAGTCCTTTTCACAGAATCACAGAACCACTTTTCTATGGAAATAATTATTTGCAACTAATTCAGTCTCTCATAATCTCCTCCTCATTTTCAAAGTCCATCTGTAAACAATCACTGCTACTTCTTAGTAGCTAAATTACAGTTCCATGGTCAGGAGACAGGGAGTACAAATGACTCCAAGGGAGCCTTGTCTATCCAAAACAAGTTTGTGACCACCTTCTTCAAACCAAAATGTCTAAACCCAACTACCTGGCCCAAAGAACCTCTAGTTATGGAAGCAGAAAGGGATGTAGAGTAGGAAATGGGAGGTAGTGACAAGATGGTTCGCAGGCACCTCCTTTTTAAAAACTTTGTCTTACCTTTCTTATCTCAAAAACCCCACAAGTCATGTCTTTCCCATAGTCTAAAACAGGCATATAAATAAATAAATACCTTTGCATTAAGCTAATAGAACAATGAGCAGCAAGGCAGCCATAAAGAAAGCAAATATCCTCATTACGTAATTAGAAAATTTATTATATGCAATATTCCAAACATTTGAGTATAAAACCATATGTCTCAAAGAGAATGTCTATGTTTATACATATTTTAGCAGCCACCTCTTGAAAGGCTTCACAAGGCGTCTCATTGGGAGAGAAAAGGAATTTGCCCAAAATGTTCTGAAGCAATCATGCAGTAGGAGCGCTCCAGAACTGCTCCCAGAGAACGTGAATCCAGGAGGCCCAGGGAACAGTTTCCAAAGCAGTCTGTTCAAAGGACAGCAAGAGCCTCGGAATGATGACTTCCAAAGAAAGGACAAATACTGTTGACCAGGAAGGGGGTAGTAAACAAGAGAAGGTTCGTCCGATGGTTCTTCAAGATTGCAAGGAATCCACAGACCCTGATGGAAAGGAAGTCTTGATTGCAGGGTCTGTTTCAACTGCCAAGGGAGGCAAGCTGCACTGACAAAATAATCCTCAACTGCACGAGGTGGAATGTGTTCTTCCTATCATAACGGACAGAGCTGGTTTGGGAATTGTTTATGTCACCCAATGAACAGAGAACCAGTGCCAAAAACTCTGTGGAATGGCTTATGGAACTTTTATTGAACAACTTTCTGCTTTTGGTGGTAGCAGCTCTGGGCAAGATAATAAGCCATAATCCAGTATTGGAACTGAACATTCTCCTGCCCAAAAAGGACCATATGCCTGTCATAGTCCTCAGACAGATTTTTAGGAGCCAAATATTCTTAGTACTGAAATCTTATGAAATAGAGATGCCATTTGATATTAGGTATTGATAATGAGAATTTCCAAAGAACAATTATTCACATTTAATTGGATTTAAAGCTATTCAAAGGCTTTTCCTTTCTCTCAAAATTTCAAAGTAAAGTACGTTCTTGACTTTTGCAAAAACAGTTTAATACAGCTAGAAATAAACTAGCAAAATTTGAAATAGTATTGTGAAAATTACACATATGGTAATGTAATCCATAGATTTGGAACATAACAGAGTATACAAGAAGGAAATTAAAGAAACAGATAGCCCAGGAAATAATAATTTTTCTACATAAAGAAACTGGAATCTTTAGAATGGTATATCTGTGTCTACAAAAAATAAACTCTAATGGTCACAGACTACATAACCAAATGATAGATAACAATGCCTGGGTCAGCAGTTGAGAGGAAGACTCTGTCTTATTTATACAAGTCATGGATCAAAGAATATGAGTTCAAGGGAAAACAGTATGAAGTTTCTTTTGTTTGGTCTATTTGCCAGACTGGTATAGATACAGTCTGTGCTACTAGGACTTATTACACAAACAAACAAAAAACCTAAACTGCAGTAAGCATTCGAGTGGTTTTCTTAACCTCTCTTCTAGGAGTTCTCTGTTATCTCTGAAATGCACAAATAGATCTTTGTCTAAAGCACTGGATTTGGGTAAGCAACAAAGATTTAGAGAATGTAACGATAGAGGGACCAAATGTTAGACAAGAAAGCAATTTCTATTTGTTGCTTTTCTAGTTAGGTGCATATCATTAACCTGATCTAATTTGCTACTAGACACAAGTGCAAAAGGATTTCTTTTCTGTCTACATACTAGGTATTTCTAATTTTTAAAGCTTTTGCTACAATGTCAGTTTTTAGTAACTGCAACCAGGTTTGCTTTCAGTTTAGGGCAGGTTTCTTTCAGCTTAGAGCAGGTTTCTTTCATTTTGGGGCAGACTATATTTTCAAGGAATGATTAAAATTTTCTGAGAATTTCCATAAAAGGTTAATTCATTTAAATTGCATTTAAATCAGTTGCATTCTAAAACTTTTAGATCGGTATGTTCAGAGACTGAGATGAAAAATAGTCTTTCCTTTATATTTCCCTTGTATGTAATTCCTCAATTTTTTCTGGATTTCAGAATAGAGAACACTTCCGCCACACAGCTCTCCAGTCTACCTTTCTTCCATCCTTGTTCAGACCCTACAGATTCTTACAGAGAGCTCAATATAACTGTTGAAAATCAGGCTGCATTTATGTGGATTTGAGTGAAAAGTTTCCTAAAGGGACCAGTTCAGTTTTACCTCTACTCTCAAGGTTTCCAATATGCTTAAAAAAGACAAAACACTGTAGAACTTCCACCTTGGAACTGAAATCTGAATATTTTGACTGAAGGACATTAGTGCCTCATGTTCAATCAGAGTCACAGAAGACTTGAGTTCAGGTTCCTGTCCTGCTCCTTTAGAGCTGAATCTTTCGCCACAAAGTGCTCGGTTTTACCTGCAACAGGTAAAAAACTGGGAAAAAACTGCAAAAGTTTCATTGCTTCTATATCTACTGTCTGTATCTTCTGACTTATTACAAGATAAGACCAAATCTTACTTTACTTTTGTAATTGTTAAATCTCTAAATGAAATTGCCTTCTTAAACATCACTTATGCATCCCTTTCTGTAAATGCTGGCATAAGGAAATGAGTTCCATCCCTTGATGGATAAAAGATGTAAGAGCTTTCTCCAAAAATGTGTCCTAGTCAAAGAGATTCTGAGCATCAGCTGTGACTGACCAGAGTGGCAGCTGCTGTTGCTCAGAAACTCTGGAAAACTTACTTGGGTTCCTAAATGTCTATTTTGACTCCTGGTTTGGTTCAACAGCTAAAGAAAGAATTAACACTGACAGATTCCCAAAGAGATATTGCTGCCAGAAGGACAATTTCCTCTAGACTGGTTAACAGCAGTCCAAATAAATCTGTCTTTAATGGAAGTATTAAAAACGAGACCATGAGTGCTGTGTTGGGGTAAATATCGTCGATAATCTTGGCAGTCAAGAAAGGGGAAAGAAAAGCAGAATCTGGAAGAAACATGGGAATGGCTATTCTGAAACAGAACTACAGCATATCCATCAAGTGTTCTATTTCTAACATTGACTAGTACCATCTGCTGCAGAGGAAGACTAAAAAACCCTCTCTTAAACCAGCTCAAGTTCATCAGTTCTCTTATGCCCTAAGACATGATGGGTTTCGTCTTTACAAATCTTATGGATTGATAAAATAAGAAGAAAGACCTGGCATTTTATTTACTGCTAGAACTGCTCATCTTCACTAGAACTCTGGAAGTGTGAGGAAAGATTCTGGGCATTTTACTTACCTGTAGAACTGCCCTTCTCTGGAATCCTGATAAATTATTGTATAAAAGCCAGACTGCTATTTATGTGTTTTAAAGTGTTTTGGGACAGGCCACATAATTTTACTCATTTCATCCATTGTTAACTCTATGAAGTTAAATCCAGTAGACAAAAAAACCCAAATTGGTTACATGCACAGAACCTGTGCCACTTACACAGATCTATATAGCACTAACACAAACCTTTACTTCCAAGGAAAAGAAAAATATTAGGCTTCCACAGGACCTTTGATGGGATTCAGCTGCACTGGGACATGGTTCTGCAGTGCACATGTAAAAAAGAAGGAAGTGTTTGGCGTGAATGTCCTAGGACTTCATCTGTCTTGCTATTTTTTACCATAAGCCTTTGTTTTATCATCTTCTGGGAAACGTCTTCAAAGTTTTATTTCAGCCAAGCTTCTATATTAGGCTGCTTTAAGTTCCCTCTAGCATTTACTCTGTAGTGTCATCCCTAGTTGGGAATGCCGTCATTTGCTTGAAGGTAAGTTCTTTGAACTTGATTTTGAAGATAAACAATATTCTTCTCATTCAGCTTTCCAAAGCATTTCAAAATAGCTTCCAGATCTAAAGTAATGAACAATTACTATCTTTAGTGGAATTCACTAATTGCATGATTCATATGTAACACAAGAAACATTCTTTATTTGTATTGTTAAAACTTGCTTTCTTTTTCCTAGTTCTATCTATAAAATGTTCAATCATATATTGTATTATTCAACAAATTTACCTTGGCATGTACACTTCTATGCAAATAACAAAACTACAAAAAGGAAAAGTGGCATTCAAAATAAAAAAAAAATTATCGTTATTCTGTTCCTCGGTGAGTTGTATGCGGATTTTTAGTGCAATCAAGGCAAGACAAGAGGAAACTCATATGGGTCAATGAAAAAAAGAAATAAAAGGATGAGGGAATTGGGACTGAGCTCCTGAACTGCAGTTTTAATGACTGTACATTTATAAATTCGTAAATGTCCTGCCTGTCTCTTTTGGTAACTCTGAAGTGCCTTCACAAAGCTGATCGGAGTGAGTTTAAGTTCTCTAAACTGCAGGTGAGCAATGCTGGGGATTGTTTAGCTAGCAAGACACAGCACTTTGTAATTCCAGGAAAAAAATGACAGGTTAGAGAGCCTTATACACTTATCAGTGATTACAGAAGCTAGGATCTTCTAAAGTAAATATATTTCATTAAGTAGGTGGGAAAAAAATTGCCCTTGTTTTGTTAATTCTTCTACACAGAGATCAACTACTACAGTCACATGACTCTCAATTTGCTCAAAAAAAAGCTATTTAGGGACACATATCTCAAGGGTCAGCATAGCATAGACCAGAAGAAAAAGCTGCCCTCCCAGTCTTCCTGTGACCGTCTCTGCTTTCTGCGGTTCCTCCATCTGCCTTTTCCCAGCAATGTAATTCACATAAAATATTTTAAATAGGAAAAACTCAGATTAGTAAGTGCTACTTACATTTGTGGAGTCTTCAGCATCTATCAATAGCTTTTTCTTTTTCAGATCTTCTCAGGTTTTACTCCACTGTGCTTTCTGTTTCAAATCTTTAAGTTTCATGAAAGAGCAGTTAGCCAGAATTGATGTTTCCAGCAAGTCCACATTGCAAATGCTTGGCAAGCCTAGAAAGCACTGTCTGAGGCCCAGGAGCTGACAGAGTCAGGAGATCTTACTGTAAACATCAGTGTAAGGTGGCTATCTGACTTTGGGTAAGAAAACCCCATGAAAAATTGCAAGCCAACAATAGTCGCATGGGGAGCCATAAAATGGATTTGGCTGCACAAGGTTTTAATAGTTAGTTAAAGCTAGAAGTGGCAGTGGGCAAAAAAGCAAGAGACCAGCTGAGCTCCCACTTTCCAGCCCGGACAAGCCCCAGGGTGCCTGCACTTTGGTAATGGGAGGGACAGATTTTCTCACGCTTGTCCACTCAGGCTTCTTCATTTGGCTGACCACGAGCAGCCAGCAGCTGGCACGGCCACCTGGCCAAATTGGCAGTAGCCATCCTTTAGTACTTTAGCAGCTTGGAGCATCTGGAAATGCCTGCGGTGCCATGGGCTGTCATTGACCTTTGTCTCCACTGTGTCGCCTCAGGTGACGTTTCCTCCAGGTGATGCGCAGCAGCTGCGGTGCCCAGCTCCACCAATGTCACTCCTGGCTCTGCTGCGTCCCCAACCACGCTGGGTTTGAGTGTGGCACTGACATTTTCTTGGTTCCTGGATAAGCAGTTCTTGTCCTACTCTGCTCCGCTTCCAGCTGAAAAGATAGGCTGGCATAGGAACAGAGCACAATGGGGAGCCTGGTGCGGGGCCTGAAATGTCAAGCAGGACACGCTCTCTGGGGACACGTGCGGCTGCAGGTGTCTGCTCTTTGTCTTTCACCTCCCCCAGTTGCCTCTGGGTATGAGCAAAGGCAGGAAACTGAGTCATCCTCCCAAGGCAGGCTCTTCCTTCAACATTAATGAGGATTTTGTAGAAATCCCTCGCCTCCCACTGCCTGTGTCCTTAGGACTGAGCTCTACCTGCTATGAAATCAGATGCTTGGCAGAGGAGGAGGTGTGTTAACTGGAAAATACAACACAGAGGAAGCAGCACCTTGCAACAAACATGACTACATTTCATATCTTGTCCGCAGAGACTTTTTGCAAACCTAGAAATCAGACTTACGAGCATACCTCTTTCCTTTGTGAACCATATTTAACCTTGTTTGACATGTATTTACAATTAAATTATTCTACTTTCTAGACAAGT
Organism: Daphoenositta chrysoptera; assembly: GCA_013397915.1. Lineage (NCBI taxonomy): Eukaryota > Metazoa > Chordata > Aves > Passeriformes > Daphoenositta > Daphoenositta chrysoptera. The sequence continues at coordinate 643,335 of VZRO01006629.1, forward strand.
TATCCAAGGTTTACCCAGCTTTAATCTGAAGCCAATATTCTGACTTGTTTTTCACTTCATCTTTTCTGTATTACTCCAACCATTTCACCACAGGTTAAAAAAGAAAAGAAAGAAAGTGTTCAAACACTTATTGAGTTTCAAAACAGGAGAGAGAAGAAGGAGAAATGTAGGAATGCTCTAGAGTTTCTCAGATTTTGTGGAAATATTTATACTCATAAATCCATGTGTTCCTGATTAGACAAACAGCCCTTTGGAGATAAACAACCTAACTATTCTGGAAAAAAATATTTTGACTGCAAAGTCTCCAGAAAAGAAAGTTCCTAAATACTTCTTAACAGTGGTTTGGAGTAATTGGTGGAACAAACATTTAACAGAAAGTTCAAGCTTTTTTATGCAGAATTGACTTTAACCTGGCTGCAAATCACAGGTGATAATTTGGTGGATGTGGGTCTGTTACAAGTGTTATGGGTATTTACCCACCAAAATAAACACATCAAACTGTCTTCTACAGCCCACAGTCCCTGATTAAAATAGTTTTTACTATTTCATTACTCTGATTAGACAGAGTTCTTTGATGAAACCCGAGTTTTATTGGTGATTTTAAGTGTTGTATTATAGTTATTGCAATTTGAAAATAACTGTTATACAACACATGTATTGCCAGTGACTGTATCTTTGCAACTGCAATCTGCTGTGGATGTTTCCAATGCTCAGTGATCCGCCCACCCACCTTATACTTGCAGGGTGCAGAATTACTACATGGAGCTATAGGAAATAGTTATACAGTCATGATTTAGTATCAGTATTAAATGCTCAAAGATTCTTATGATGTTTATGATTTTGAATTCTCAAGGAAAAGCAGAAGGGATAAAGACACATTTATCTCTGTTGTCTTTTTTTTATTGTCTCATTTTGATGTGTTTTAATCATAGAGAAAATGTTAACATGGTACTAAAATATTATCAGTGAGTATTGAAAATAAGTACTCATTGGAAAATATTGCAATTACTCTTTAGTAGAATGTGTTCAGCCTTCTCATGGAATATAGTCCTTTCACACAGTACAGACACTTGCCTACATGATTTCCCTCGGTGTGTATGTGCAAGTGCACAGACACAGATGTGCATGAATGTACATGTGTGCATAGTTCTGGTTTCTAAACTTATTTCTAAACTTTCTGCACTAATGAATAATATATGTGCAGTTTAACTGTGACACATATTTATAAAAAGCAACCATTTTGTAAAGGTTAGAAGTTAACCCTTATCCCTGTGGTGTGATGACCGTGGGTCTATGACCTGTTTTCAAGGCCAGGTGCATGGCTATTGACGGAGATTACAGAGCAGAAGGAAGAGCCTTCCTGCAGAACAGAGCACCTCTGCTAAAAAAAATTGGCTGGTATCAACACTTCAGCCTCCACACATTTCTTAACGCTTTCCTGCTGTTGAGTCACACTGTGTTGTAAAATCACCTTGCAAATCAAAAAATTGTGATGCTTTAAACACTTTTCTTTTAAAACAACCTCAGATGCTCATGGACTGTGGGCCGAATGTCAAGGTATTTACTCATGGAGTTAGATCCTACTGAGCGTTAGCTGGCATCCTACGTCAGAGTGCTACCCCCAAAAGCTGAAGGCATGCTGTGACTGCTTGAGATCTTCAGCGCCTTGCAAAGCCATGTGGGTGTTCAGGGTAGTGTGATTAATCCAAGGAGCAGGAACAAAAAGGAAAAAAGAGAACCAATTTGGCCCATAATCGGAGAGCCAGTCAGATACACACAGCTGTGCACGATACAGATTGCAGTGTGACACTGGTTCTGTTGAATTCAATAGAAAAATGCTTACTGGCTTTAACAAGGACAGATTTAATCCTAGACCCTGAAATATCTCCACAAACCAGTTAATTTTCAGTATAAAATGTCTAAATGTATGTTTTATCAAGCCACTTTTATGTTTCGCTGGCCCCTTTATCTTGTGTCAACCAAAAATTCATAATACCAATTTTGACTGAAGGCTGGCTTTAATTACAATTTCTTTTACAGGTCTCAACTGCTTTTTGTGTCCTGGGAAATGAGAGCAATTCTTTCTATCATATTCAGAAAGAAAATGAAAAGGTTGGTAAATGTATAAGTAATTTTAACTGATTCATTGATCTGAATACTTTTAAAGTAATACAGTAAGTATTTCTGTCACACTTTGAAGTTAAGCTTGGAGCTCAGTTACATCCCTTAGGGTTATTTTATAGCCATTAAGAATGTGTACCTTTTATCTGGTGCCTTCAATTAATTGAATTTCAAAAATATTCTCAAATGTTTTTAGAAAATCATTTAGTACCTGGAGGACATTCCTGTGTGATTTATTGTTACAGTAATTAAAAGCAGTGAGTATTACACTGGTCACTGTTGGAACTCCTGTCTGCCTTTGGCTATATTTTGGTTTAAGTTAAAACATATAGCACACTTGAGAGACTTGTGAAGGGAGGTAAGAAAAAAAATTAATTCTTTTCAGATTGCTTCAGAATTTTGGCACACTTAGAAATAACCTCTTAAAGTGATCACAGTGATATTTACATGATAATTGTATGCAAGCACAATTAAACTTCTATATTAAACAATTAAATAGTGCTTTTCCTGCTATGGTGAATTATTCCTGACTACCCATATTAGTATTCTGTAGTTCTAATCAGTGCCATAAATAATTTTCAGTTTTACACATTCTGCTCTGAAGCAATTATTAAGGACTCTCAGGAAGAGTTAAAACAGCTAATGAAAATAATTAGCAGGAAAAAAATGATGGTTCATCCTGCATTGAAAGATAACCCTAACTGAAAACTACAAACGCTGCTTTAATTGCATCTTTGTTTTCTGAGGCACTCACAGCTCTCCTGTGTGATGCCTTTTGTGCAAGAAGCGAGGATCGCTGGCGAGCAGCGTTTTGCAGAACTCCTCACTCACAGGAGGAGCGGTGGGATTGCACCCCGGCCCAGATCTCTCAGGTTGTGTAAAACGGAGGAAGGAGCTGCCGGCTGTGCTGCTTCCCTGGAGCTCCACCTCAGCAGCGCTGCTCTCCTGGCCCCAGCCTGCAGGCTCGAGCAAAGACACAGTGCAGGAAGGAGAACTTGGTGCTGCTGACTCCCTTGGTGTCTTCTGCCTTTTCAGGGTCTTCCAAGAGGCTTGGCTCTGCTTCTAAGTCTATGAAATTATGCATTTTTCCTACTAAAAAATAATCCTCCCCACCCATCCACATATTGAGAATACTAAGACAGCTTTAGATATTTCTCAAACATCATCAAAATTTTTTTCTAACACAAAATAAGTATCTTCTCAAATCATGGGCTCACAAATGGAATTATGGTAATACTTCTTAGAAAATTCTTGAAAAAATAATCATGTGCCTGTATCTTTGTGGACTACAAAAGACCTTCAGATGACCGCACAGGATCTGAAAATAAATGTGGTTTATTAGCTTAGGCATGCATTTATGAATAAAAGTCTAGTTGTACAGATTCTGGCCAATGCAGGCCAGTACCAGATAAACAGTTCACATTTTAACATACACACTGAAGTCATTGTTCAAAGTAATAACCTATCCTTTTAATAAACCATCCCTGTTACACAGAAATGCCTAAAGGTTTTCTAGTGTGCATCAGTCTTTTGAACATCACATAATGAATTTAATGTGAGAAAAGGAAAAGAAATGTACCTGTATGGATCCCTGCAAATTAAGATAAACCTTGCTGCTCTGAGGCTACCATATAACTTGGCACCCAAATCAGATGAGGACAAAAATAGTTTCAGTGAAAATCTGATTTCTATCCATGTATTTACTACAGTCTGAATTATATTGGCTTTCCTGTGAAATTATTCCAGTTAAGTAAATTATCTCAGAGGTTTCATGATTAAGCTAATGTGTTTCTAGGACCTTCATAGTGAACATGAGTTATGATACATGCATTAGTATATTATTCCTTGACTAGGTGTGATTTAGTAACCTCTACAGGAAAATAAAGGCCAAAAAAGTAAGAGATCAAGCTGCTGTTTTCTCCCATCTGCTATCTTAGAAAGTAGGTCTTCAAAATATAGCCACAGTGCTGAAGGAATTGACACTGAAAATTTAATTATATTCCCTTTCTCAATGGAAATATGTGGTGCTATCATCAGTGCTGTTTGTCTAATGACATGGAAAATTAAGGGTTTTAACCACTTGGTATCATTTAATAATGGCCTTTGCACAGCAGAGAGGGCATTGCTCTAGCTACAAAAATGGGAAAGAATGCCAAAGAATGCCAGGATAGACAGGACCAAAAGCATTTCTACACTGAAAAGAGCACCTTTTAATAGTTTAAACATTAAAAATTGTTGAAACCTTAGCATTATTGGTCATTTAAACAAAAATAAAAAAGGAGAAAGACAACCTAACATTATGAAAGACATGAAGCAAGATGTACAAATGCCCTTCCAGCATTGGACTCTGTCCCATGGTTTTTTGGGAGTGCTGCCCAAAAGCTTTTGCTCCTGTTGCAAGCATCTTCCCAGATTTATCAGTGACGAGTGTTCCCTCAGTGTCCACCATGTTGCTGTGGTTGACCTGCACGCATGTCTACTGGGATTCCAGTTCCACTTTGTCTGGTTGCCCTCCTGCCTGGCTAGGCCAGCTTCTGACAGGAAGCCACCGTGCTTTCTGCTATGTAGGTCGGAGTGGCAATGGATGGCAATTTCCAAGGTATGCAGGTGGACATGAGCAAATTGGAAAAGACAGACTCGAGTCTGCTCGCTTCCTTTAAGCACCACTGAAATAATTAATCTCGTTGTTGATCTCGTGGACCTGAGGTTGTTATATTACGAAAGACTCATATTAATGTACTGTTACTGGTGGTAGCTGTTAATATAAAAAATTACCCTTTGAACGATGCCTCCTGCCCTTGAACATCATATTTCAGGGCAGGGAGGCCGCTGAATCCAGCAACCCCCCAGCCCCTCACCACCGGAGCTCCTCCTCTGTAACTCTGCTGTCGGGAAAAGTAGTGGGGGCGGCTTCTGGTCGAGCTGCCGGTGCCGGGACCGGGAAAGGTTTGGAAGAAGGCACGGAGAGGTCCCGGTCCCCTCAAAGTACGTTAGGGACGAAGGGCAGGTGTCACCTGTGGTGGTGGATGGTGTCACCCCGCTCTGTAAAACACGGGCTCGGCCGGGCAGGCAGGGGGCTGGACGGGGTCCCCGGGGGCGGCGGCTCCCCCCGCACAGGCAGGGCGCTGCCCCGGGGCAGTCGGCCGGGCTCAGAGGCAGCCCGGGGCGGGAGCCCGGGGGTAGCGCCAGAGGGACAGGCTCCCCGGAGGAAGGGAGGAAAAGTCCAGACCCGCAGTGCCGGGACGGGGACAGCACACACGCCTCCCGCACTCCCAGGGGACATCGCAGAGCCCTCGTCCCGCCGGCGGGGAGGCAGCCCTGGGCGGGCAACCGGGCCATCCACGTCGCTGTGGGTTTGTTACTCCGCTTTAAAATGCAAAGGCTCGTGGCATGATTGGCTTTCTGTTTACAAGTGCTGATGGGGAGAAGGCTCACGTTTTCTTTCTCCGTGTGGTTTCCCCGCCTTGAAAGATGCAAGGGCAATCCGAGGAGGGAGAAAGGGGAAAGAGAAGAGGATTTCCCAGTTTCAGCATTCATCAGATTTACCCTGTCATTGCACTACAAGGTGCAGCGTGTGTCGAACATTACGAGCACAGGGCCATGCAAATGACACAGGCATGAAAGAGCCCTGGCAAGAATAAATCTGTCGATGTACAGATGTTCCCTATTAACGTTACTGTTCAGCCTTGGTGGTTACTGTGGGAAGACACCAGATTAAAAATTCCCATTGCCACCCCACCTCTGCTGAACCTTTCTCCCCACACCTCTTTGTCTTCGCTTAATTAGGTAGGATATAATACTCTCTTTTTCTCCTCCTCTGTCTTATTGAGACATCTGCCCAGGCTCACGCCTTTAAACAGGAATGATATTGATCCCTCCTCCCCCTTCTGTCAATCCCGATTTGTCCCTTTTCCTGCTGAACAAACAATTAAGAAAAGAAAGTACCGAGAGCGCGGTGGAACTTGTCATGCACAGGCTCCCGCGGGGATCCCGGGCGCTGCGTGGCCCCGGACACGGGGCCGGAGCCCGAAGCGGCCCTGGGCGCCCGGGACTGAGAGAGGGTGGCGGGAGGCTGCACACCGGGAAAGGCATTTCGGACTGGGAGCTCGCTGCCGGCTCGCCCAGCCTCGGGCCCGCCTAACTTCTCCGCAGGAGAGAGCGGCGGTGGCGGTGCCAGCCTGAGGCTGAGACCGGGCGGGACGGACGGCCGGACGGAGGGACGGGCGCAGGAGGACGGAGGACAAGCGGGAGCAAGAGCTCCTGCCCCGACCTGCTTTCGGCTACCGCCGGTGCCTGCCCCCTCTC
>VZRO01006629.1:659671-686835 GCA_013397915.1 Daphoenositta chrysoptera
TCCCCCCTTCCCCCTCCCTTCCTTCCCGAGCAGCGGCCGGGCGGGAGTCGGCCCCCAAGGTCCGGGCTCTGCCGCGGCGTCGCCTCCGCCTTGCGCGGAGCAATTGATTCACACGGAAAATTTGATCTTTTAAAGAACCGTTTTAGCTTTCCAGCTCCTCTGCCAGTGCGGAGAATCGCTGATCCGCCATGAATATTTCAGCACTTCAGTACAGATGCTTTACCGTTTTGACATTAAATAGAGTGCAGCCAACAAAAAGAGAGAGGGAGGAAGAGCGCTCTCGACGTGTGATTCAGGAGCACTCGCAGCCAATTTACCACTTAGATAACAGGCGCTTAAAAGATTTCATTTCCTCCCCCGGAACGGGAACAAACTTTACTGATACCCGGACCGGGAGACAGGGAGAACTGCTGGAAAAGAAACTGCGAGGCAATTACAGATCCCGGCTAACCCGGGCCGGCCTAAAACCCCTGAGCTTCGGAGCCCGGCGCTGCGGGGGAGGACCGAGAGCACCCGAGGGACCAAGCTGACATCGGGACAAGCAGAAGAGCCTTCCTTGCCACTCAGCATTCTCGCCCATCCCACCCCAGCGGCTCCCCGCCAGTCCACTTCCCTCCACAATAAATAAATAAATAAGAATACAATAAAGGGGGAAAATATAAAGGCAACTATAAACGCTACCGAGACAACACTCAGCCAAAATATAACATACTCCAGCCTGCGAAGTTTCTAGCGAGACCTGTTAGTGCAAGGACTGAATAAAGGAATCCAGGTGCGGAGATCAGATCAAGCCCTTCCCCTCTCTGCGAGCAGCCGTAATTGGATTGTATCCAGTCATATTCCCTGTCATTGTATTGACTTTCGCTCTCTTGGATGATATTATCGAGATCACTGAACCCCTCTGCTGATCTGGCTGTCAAAAGGCTCAGACAGGAGCCCCCGGCCTGGAAAACGTGCATCAGCCGAGATAATTTGAAGTGAAATTTTCATTTTGACAGTAAACCCCTCAATTTCTAAAGGCTCTGCACCCGGAGAGCTCGGTGGCAGGGGGAGGCTTTACAGAAAGCCCACGTCTTAAACTGAAAAGGGCAAAAGAACTCGAATTAGTTGTAATAGATAAAAGGGCAAAAATAAAGAGTCAAGGGTACTTGACAGTAATAGCGAAAGTGGAGTCTCGGGGGAGCCGCGATCTGAGCTAAAGGCTGGGCCGCAGGAATTTTAATGCAGCCGGGGCGGCCGGCGAGCTTTGCCTCTGAAACCCTTTAGACAAAGCAAATTATTTTCAGCCAAACTAAAGAGACCGGGATGAAGGAGGCGAGGGAGAGGGAAGGGGAGAAAGGCGAGTGTTCGCGCTGCCCTCAAACCATTGGTAGAGTCAAGAGAGATGGGGCATAAACCCCTCTGGCTGCTGCGAGGGTGATGTCAGAGCGGGGAGGTTTGTGTGTGCCAGCCTTGCCGGATGTGCAGGGACTGGAGGGGACACGGGGGCTCCCGGTGGGCTTCGGTTTCCATGCGACAGAGGCTCTGTGGAGTGGAAGGGGACTCCATTCTTTCTCCTCACACAGCGACAGCCGTGTGTGTGTGTGAACTATGTGTGTCTGTGTTCAAGGAGAGGTCTCGTCCACCGAGCAGCCAAAAATCTCTCTCAGCATGAAAAGCTCCCTGACTTTGCGGAGCGCCGTCCCCCGCCGGCCGCCCTGGGCTGGCTGTCGGCGGGTGACCCCACAAGCCGATATAAGTCATTTTACAAGTCATTGCTGGCCGGCTTTGGCTAAGTCGGCGATTCAGTTTGGACATCCCGTTGTCTGGGATGCAACACCCTCCCCTCTCCCCACTCCCTCCTCCCCTCCTCCTGACTTAAAATGAAGGTGATAACACTCTGGGCAAAACACAGGCGCCTTGAAATACCAGAAGCCAAAAGAAAAGCGGATCAACACTTTATCCCTTCATTTTCGTGTTATTGTTGTTATAAAACAAGTTTGAGTAAGTTTATGACTGCTGTATAGCAAGAGCAGGGCTCTCCAGACCAGGGAACCGGCCGCATCTCGGGTCTGGTAAATCTGTCTGTGCCTGTGTGCACTCACACCAAAACACTGCCCATCCTGAGAGGAGATTCTATCAGTTAAGGGAGAGGGAAAACGGTTTCTTGCTTTAATACACAAACCTTTTGACTTAGATCAGCCATGAAATTCAGAGGCCTTTCAAAAGGGTTCTTGTTGTTTGGTTGTTTTGATTTTTTTTTTTCTTAATATGAACAAAAGAGTGTGAGAAATTAATTTTGCCGTTTGATTCAATAGCACAAGTCAAAGATCAGGTTCCACTGCTTTAGAGGAAGCTGCGGGGCTGAAAGGGAAAGCCGTGCAGCTCCTATGTCTGTACAAAGCAGAAATATAAAGGCAGGCTGAGAAAGAAAGAGGAGGGGAAAAAAATCATAGAGAAACGTCTTGAAACTGAGAGACTCTAAATCATTCAGCCATGGCAAATTCAAACACACAAAGGAGGGGATGCTAAATTAACAGTGCTTTTTACATAGAGCCCAAATAAAACTGTAATCAGCGACGCGTTACTTTTCATTAAGCGAGTTTGACAGGAGCATATTCAGCCTCGACAAGGGAACAGGAGCGAAGAAATATACGGCTCTCCCAGCCCGAGTCATAAGATAATTCCTTAAGCTCCATTAACAACTCTTAGCCGCAGGAAATGGGCTCCCTGAAAACATCTCCAAATCTAAAAGCTTTATCGACCTCTCAAACCTCTGCTGATGGTTCTATTTTTTTAAAAAAACTTAGAGGCAAGACGTCCAGCAAGGTAATAGACTTTGACACAACACCTTCTTAACTAGAGAGAGAGAGGCAGAGAAAACGAGACCTTAAATGATATTTAAAAGGCAGCCAATTAAGATTTAAAATGATTGTCTCCTGAGATTATGCATGCGATTTATGTCATCTACTTTTTTTTCCCAGACATGCATGCAAAATTGCAATGGGGCATATTGCCTGTTCCTTAAATGATGATGATGATGATGATGATAATAATAATAATAGAAGAAACTGTAACAATTAACAATCTGTAGCTTTCTCACATCATTGTAAATGCTAATCTAGGAAACAGCTAGTGTTTAGGTAACCTGATTATAGAGCACCTTGCAAGAACCAGCTTATTTATAGGTGTCTAATTAAAAGACAGATAAATGAAATGATTCACACATTATCCACTAATGTTTAGGAGCACATTCTTTTCATCCTGAGTGAATATTTGACTATTAAAGTCACGTAATTAATTTATAGTCAAACAACCCAGTGTAGCAGCTCCTTCCCACTGGCCACATTGAAAGGTGTCCAAGAAGATTTTGTCTTGGCAAGATTTTGATTATATATTTTTAAGATATAATGGTTCAGAAGGAGACTCTGACTTACTACAGTCTTTTTGCTACAGGTTTGCCTTTTCCATTTAAATCTGACCTTCAAATAATATGAAGGCTTGCGTGTGTGAAAGTGTATCCAGTTAAATGCCAAGAAAAGAGTTAATGCTCACATTGTACCATTTCTTGCAGAAATCCTGTAAAATGCAAGAAAATATTATAACTTGCTGATTTTGTGAGAGCTCAGAAATTCTTTCAATGAGTGATTTCTAGATGAATGAGGTGAAAAAAGATCATTCAAACATCACTGTGTTTTGGCCAAAGGTCAAAATGTTTTGGTCCCCACTTAGATGAAGTTAGTTCTGGCTACAAAGCAATGAGCTTGGATCTGAGTCCTGTGTCTCTTGAGGGCTGAGCATGTAATTTTGTCCTTTAAAAAACTGAAGAATGGAGGAATGTTAATGGTCAAATTATACATTTTTATTTGCGTGGTAAAAAAAAAATAATAATTGTGCTTGTTCTTAAAGAGGAAGCTATTTTTAATGGAATAGGTAATGGTAGAAACACCAGTCCTGAAATGTGACATCTGGCATGTTTCAACTCACATTTACTGTCAAAAAGGCTGTGAGGTGCTTAGGACTTATGGGAAACATTCTCTTCATACTCCTTGTGAAATGGCATCACAGCAGATAATAATCCTAGATTTGTAGGCTCCCCCAAAAAGCAGTCTTAATATACACAGCAACTATATATGTCTGGAGGCAGTTTAATACATAAATCATTGGTCTCCTGTACCATATGACTGTATAGCAAAACTTGAATTTGGCTTAGAACTTGGAGAACCAAGAGAAGAGGAAATGTTTGGGAGCAATTCAAAAGCAAATGATAGTAATTTCCTCCCAGTGTGCCCCCACTCCAACGAGAAATGGGACTGTTTTCAGGGAAGAAAGAAAGAAGCCTCCATGTGACCTAGAGAGAGTGCATATATGCAAGCACCGCTGGTATCCTGCTTCCCACAGTGGGGAATGTGGTCTGGGCATGAGAACAGTGATTGACCTACTTACAGTGCTCAAGAGCTATTTCTTGTCCATCCCAGTTTAAGGAAAGCATGAAAATTAAGGAAATATCTTGAAGGAAAGTGTTCTCTTAATCTTTTGGGGTTTTTTCCTGACATTAAAAAATTCTTTTACTCATTCATTTGGCTAGACAAAAGCGAGAGCATAAAAATCTTTTTCTTCTCAGTTTTACCTCCATTTCCTTTCTCCAAATCAGCGTGTCATTATTTAAATTTTGAAATGGGTTTCAGCTGTAGCTGGTGAGTATTTTTTCAGTGGTTTATGTGGAATCATAATCAGGTCATTTTTCAAAGACTACCTCAGAAAGCCTTTCTGAAATCCTGCAAAGGATGATGCTGGCAATGAAATGGAAACAAGGAAACACCTACTTTCAACAGTATTTCTTTAATTTATACAACTCATATAGAATGCCAAAAATCAAACAATTTAAAAGATGTACTTGATATTTCATCAAATATTTTCTTATGTGCATTGTATTGTGAAACAGGATTGAAACATTTGCTGGAAATATAGAACAAAGCTGAATAACCAACACTTTACTTATGTCCTCATAATAGGAGAGGTTCAACATCAAAGGCTGACGTGTCTCCTAAATCTCTGTTCTCTAACGTGGTATCTATTGATACTGGGCTTTAATGACCTGAGTAGTTACTCAGAATCAGTTCTGATGTCCTCAGTATGAAGGTGCTCAGCTAACAAACAGGTTCACTATATAGTATTTTTGCCAAGGGGAAAATTATTGGAAAGGTAGGACAGTGCTCAGGGAATGAGCTGAAGTGGAACACTTCCATGGTAGGAGAAATGAATAAAGAGGGAAGTGCTTGGGAACCCTTTGTGAGTGGGGTTCTTCCTCCCTTCCTTCCTTCCTTCCTTCCTTCCTTCCTTCCTTCCTTCCTACGGGAAAAGTGACCAGTCTGGACCTTACAGAAGGCATATAGAGTCCACCATGGTATTTTTTCTTCTGTCCTGGTTAGATTACAGCTCACATGAACGCTGTACATGAAGGTGATGTCGCAGACATCAGCCCTCATGACACTGGTTGTTGGTAGCCTTGTGAACAGAACACTGCTTTTGAGGCTTCATGCCTTGAGATTACCTTCTTTTCAAACATGCCATCATCTTGTCCCTGACCTTGTGGCACAAGTGGCTAACAAACCACAGGATCACAAAATATTCTGAGTTGGAAGGAACCCGCAAGGGTCATCGAGTCCAACTCTTAAGTGAATGTCCCATACAGGAATTGAAGCCACAATCTTGGTGTTACTGGCACCATACTCCAACCAGTTAAGCAAAGGAGACAGAAGCTGGAAGACATTGTCTTTTAGTCCAGTGTCAAATATGTGATCAAGTACTGATAACATTATTTTTTTGAGTCTTATTTGCCATGAACTCCATTGTACACAACTTAATTCTTTGGTTACAGCCTTTAGAGAGAAACAAACAGAAATCTGCTTCACTTAAAGCACCAATCTCATAATCTTACAGGTAAAAGTAAACCAGATTTGAACCAGCCTGGATAGTCCTGTAGTCTGTTTATCACAGGTAGGTTTGGCATACAGTAGCTGAAATAAACAACAACCAAAAAATAATGTATCTGTGTTGAATTTACTGGGGAAGTAAGGTGAGAAAGTCCCACTATAACAGAAGGTTCACCAGAGAAGAAGGAAGACAGGATAGGACCAGGAGATGGGAAGTTTTGTGATGGGAATTGGAGGGTGTTTATTAAGTCCATGCATCAGCCCAGTACTGATTTCTGCGTTCATTTACACCAGACTTAGTCAGCTTTAACTCCAACTACCTTCGTTGGAGCTTCTCCATATTTATAATACCATATCAGGCGGCAGGAGGGATCCTCCTGTGTCAAGGGTAAACCCCCTGCTGACACAGTTCCTGCATGTAAATCTGGGAGTTAACAACACTCACAGAGTACATGAAGGAACCTCACAGTATGTAACTGGTTTAGATTAAAGATTTTAGATATATAAATGGAGTGCTCTAGTGAAGCAGGCTAGTTCCTGTTATGTTACTTCTGTATTTAATTGAAGCAAATGGAATCAACCAATGTGGAGGCCAGAAGTCAGATTCTCAAATTTACTTCCAGGTTTACTGTCAAACATTTCCACTAAGCCTCTTTCCTCTGACAGTAACACAGGAGACAAAAACATCAAGAGTTTTCTCTTCATCTTCCCATCTGGAGGAATTCAAAGCATCTCTTGGTTGACAGAACTGTGAAGGAAAGAAGGACTTTTTCTCTTCTCCCCTCTGCTGCCACATGACCTAAAAGGTCTTCAAATACAACTATTCTCTTGCTCTGCACAAATCTGTGCTGCTGCTCTTCCTTTGCTTGAATTTTTCTTTTTTAGGAGAAGTGATGAAATAGGAAGAAAAACCAGGTAGGAAAAATGTCCTTCACTTGAACCCATACTCACAGATGCAAGTTTGTGCCTACCAATCTGGATGGGAGGCATTGTCGGTACTGGGCTGAATTCTGCAATTTTGAGCAACTGTGTAAAACAAAGGTAATCCTGGAAACAGCCACAACACATCCATTTCACACATTCATTACATTTAATGAAATAAGCTTTGCCAAGATCCTAAAGTAAGACTTTTGAATTGAAATGAAAGACATACAAAACTCAAATTATAATCCGCTAAAAAAAAATACTGAGAGAGAGACAATTTGGCAAGCTGGCTGAAGAGGAAGGAACTTATAACGAAATGCTCAGTTGATTGTGAGAAATGAGCCTTGTTCCATGGTAAGGGTGAAACAAAAGGCCATGAACATCAAATCCCGATCCCAAACTATGGGTGAACAAGATGCACAAATCAAGCCTGAATTTTCCACCAGTACACCATATCTCATCTTCTTCTGTTGTGAATCTCCATTACAAAAAAGAAAAAGCTGAAAAACAAACAAGACAGAAACTGGGTTGTACATCAAGAAAATAAAATTTCCTAGTTGCTGGAAGCGACTGATAGAAATCTGGGAGAATGGGACTGCACACACAGAGTATGAGTAGAAAGAAAGCAAACAATGCTTCAGCCTCTTGAAACATGTCCATCACTGCTTCCTGCAGACACCAAACTCCTGCTTTTGGAAAGGCTTTAATTAACTCTGCATACACCATTCCTTCATGCCATCCTTCTCCAATTAATAACAATTTAAAAAATGGGCTTGACACGGTACATGTAGAACTAATTCACAGCTGCCACTACTTCAAAACTATAGTTTCTTAATCCCAAAGAGCGTAACTGGGCCAATTATATCACTGAAAATGCCCAGTTTTCAATCCAGGCAAACAGTACTATAATATCAGTCTGAAAACCAGTCACAATGCATGAGAGAATCAACCTATTTACTTACTGTTTGCTCTGATCAACCTCAAAAAAGGGATGGTTTGGGCTGAGTTTTAGCCCAGTGCTCTGCCTTTCAGAGTTATCTCCCAAACTGGCCACAGCTGTGTCAGTATCTCAACCCTTTGCAACCATCCCCAGCTCTTCACAACCTGATTTCAGGCTTGGATGCTGAAGAATGAAGAGGTTGGTTACTCTTGAGTGTGAGGGATCCCACAGGGTCCCACAGGGGGGACAATGTGATGTGGACTGCCTTCTTCTCAGTGCTGCTCCCAGGATTGCAAGAGAAAGGATGCAGCCTATTCTTGAGAGGCTGTGAGCAACTGCTGACACCCTCCTCTCTCTAATCCCAGTGGTAGGGCACACAGGGACAGAGTGGATCAGGGACATTTCATTTTGTGATGCATCACTTACAGGAGAGTGGTGGAATGCAATGCTCTGTTCACTGAAAGCGTGCTCCCAAATTTGAGACAAAGTCAGATGAGCACAGGAAGAGATTCTGCAGACCAAGAAATAACAGCAGCTAGTTTTTCCCCGTGGGTGGCTGCTCTGTGAGGCTATGTATGTGGAGAGGTACAGATGAAGAAGGATTCTTGCAAAGATAGCTGCAGAGATTCCTCCAGTGGGCATACCTCATTTCAGCTGCGATGCCCCTGGGGTTGTTATTTTTAAGCAGTTGGCACTGTAGATGGCCAGGAGAAATGGGATGGGAAGTATTGTCACAGAGCTGTGATAGCTGCTGTCGCTGAGGTAGCTGACTGGTAGACAGATAGCTCTACAAATAGGACAACATTAAGAAAAGGATGTAAGGAAGTGTTTTATTTTCATTCCATTGCCTTTAAGTGCTATAAACTCTTCAGGCACTGAGATGTAAGCAGACAAGATTCTCAGCCTTCCTCTTGACTTATCCTGATTAATGCTCTGCCAGAAGGAAGTAATGTATTAATTGTTTGTGATCTGGGAAAGGATAAGTTCCTGACTTTGCATATGTTACCAAAACTGAGTCAGATAATGCAGCCTTAAAGGCAGTCTTTGGCACATTTCTCACCAGTGAGACTTCCTGAACTGAAGAGGGATGTGTGGCCATGATTATTGCATCCAGCTTCCAAAAAGGATGCCTCCTTCTTCAAAGCCAGAGCAAAGAAACTGAATCCACTCCACATGCAGATTCAAGTGTGGGATAAAAACAGAAGGTACTTTAGTGTATACCCCATGTCACCAAATCTTTTTGTGGCAACAGTAAGACTAATTTCAGACTGAATATGTTCAGTGACTACACTGCAAAAAACACAATATATGCTCTTAATAAGTAACACATTATCTAACAGCTTCAGCAACGACAGGCTGCCACATGTGTTGGGGGTTTTGATTAAAGACTGGGCAATTCTCTGAGAAATGGGAGTTAACCACTTTGGACGATTTTGCTACCTTCATTTCAGAGCTGTTTCTGCAGCACATTTCACTGTATGCTGCTGCTGAACTGCAAAGTGGTTAAGCAGGTTCTTTATCCTTCTAGATCTGGGCCTTCACACTTATATAAATAATACTGATGAAAAAGCTTTGCTCAAACCAGACTAGGGCATTCCATCCCTCCTTCCTTCCTCTGCAAGGTCCTGAAGATTCTGGTTGAAGAAACAGGCAATTATGAGCACCATATTGATATTAAATTTGCTTTAAAAGTTCAGTATTTTGTTCCTTTTGAATGCTGATTTCTCCTATCTTTTGTTCCTGCCCACTGGGTCTTGGCCCTGCCCCTTTGAAGCGCACAGAAGGAAACAGGGATCACAGAATCTGCTCACTCTCACTGTGACCCATCATAGATGTAATTTGCTTCAACTGAACTGGACTGAACTTGCCGACCAGATAGACACATAAATGCCAATCATGATCTTGTTTAGTGCAGTTTGACAATATTAGGACTACAGGTTAGGAAAGAAGTGAGCTAGTAATTCAGGGTGGGATTGCTGTGCACTAGGAAAGGTGCATGATAAATCATGCACAGTACTTTGTGTAACCTCGTCTATTTTAAGCAATATCAATTTCTTGATTACCACAATTATTTACATTAATTATATAAAGAAAAAACCCCCTACTTGAATTGTGTCAGATATTTGCATGATTATATCTCTGTAAGTGGAAAAGGAAATGTTTCTGCTGGGCATACTTCTGAATTTTTTCTCATTCTTTTAGTATAAATATTTGAGCTTGTTCCCTAACAGATACATGTCAGCAAAAGCTGAATGAAATAAACTGTATAAGCTGCATACTTTAGCTTTAATAAAGTTCAGTACATTTCATTTATTTTTAATAAATTTAAGTATGGCATAAGATAAAAACTATCTGTATACTTTAACACATATGGACAGACATATATATCTACAAACCTTGCTTAAGCAGTTCTCTCATTTTCTTTCAAAGGCCCCAAAGGATTCAAATGACATATGGCAAGAATTCTTTTAAGGTAATCATATAAGAAAAACTAAGCAGATGGAAATACATGGTCACTGACTGTAAGATCAAACTCCCCAGTGAGTCTGTTGTGAACACCCAGTCCATATTGAAATGGGGTTTTATTCTTCCTAATCTGTATTTTGTACAAAATGTGTGCTTTCCATTTTAAAGTAAATGTGCACATTGAGTCATGAGATTACTGTTTCTGAAAAAAGAGTTAGTGTAAAAATTCTTACTTCTAAGTTTAGGATCAGGTACTTAAAAATAATTATTATTTTTCTATTAGCAACTTCCAAAGTTATAATTGGAATACAATTTGAATTCAGTCACAGTAGTCCCACCTAAGGGTAAAGAAGCTAACTCAACTGAAAGTTGAGGCTCCCACTTTTCACAGTTGACACACTTGCTTCCGTTCATAGATTTCTTTGGGTATGTAAAACAATAAAAAAAGTAGATGGGCTTTTATGCTGCCATTTATAGCAATTTTTCATTCATTACTGCTCATGTTTTAATTATTAGCACAATTCAAATCTACTAATGGTTTTACAGCCTCTAGGAAATAGAGTAAAACTAAAAAAGTCTTGAACAGTTTAATTATAAAAGCAAATTAACAAGTACAGTAAAAATTCACAGATTTTTCACACAAAACCAATTTTACAGTGGACCAGTAATATCAGTGACTCCACTACTATATTTTAAGAGATTGATGATGCAACACTGACCAAAATTCTTAAAGATTATTTACTCTTTAGACCTTTCCATGTATACAAGTGATTCATAGTTAACCTACCTGTCACAAGAAGTTCAGCTTCCAAAACTGGGAAGTCAGTAATCGCCTGCAGTTTTGGTAGGAGGTTTGCTGAGTCCTGCAACCCAACTTCATAGGAGGGTGCAGCCACGGGTAGCCAGACTATGGTTTTGATCCCACAGAACAAAAATCCTCATTAAACATCTTTTGAAATCCTGGCTCAACGTTTTACAAATACAGCTTGATAAGTTGGGGTACAGGTGTTTGGGAATTCAAGGAACATGAACATCCAGAAAAAATTTATAGAAATCAGCTGGAACCTTATATATTGTTGACTTTTCATTACAGATGTTGTTGGTATTTGACAGTTACATACTGTACATAATTAATTTGGTTCTTTTCCCCATAATATACATGACCTGATTGTATTTTTCACAAATTGGATCATTTTTCATAATTATTCTTCATATTATTTATGTGAACAAATGTCAGTCTACGGTTTGTCTTAAAATGCAGAGCTGCATCTTCTGCTATATATGACTGATAGTGTAAACCCATAACCCGACCCCTTCTCTGGATACTCTTTATAAATACGAGCAAAGCAAAAAATATTTCAAAGGCTTTGAAATTTTAAGGGAAAGCAGAGAATGCTTTAAGCAGAAAAAGGCAGTAGACACAGGAAAATTAGGACAGCTTATTCTTTTCCTGCTATTATTTCCAAAACTTTTCTTTTTCAAAGGATTATGTTTGATTACACTCATAGACAAAAGATCAACAAATAGTTTGTGTTTCTTTTAACACATCAAAGTCAACAGAAATACAGGATTTTAAATATTTCAGAAATCTTAGGTTTCTTTGCAGTAACTAAGTGTCTCATCCTAAGCCAAAGGAAGTATGTGGCTTAATGCCTCATCTGGGATTCTTACTTTAAAAATTTTAGCTTTTTCATTTCAACACATAGAGTTTGTTCCTGCATAATAAGAAGACTGGGGAAACAACCTGCAGAGGAGTAAAAAAATAAGATGTTTCACCTAATCAACTCTAACTTCCTCTATGGCCAGTGGAAAGAGAATCTTCCTATGGCAGGTTCTCTGATCTCCAGTATCCACGATGGGTTAGAGGAATGTCATCAGGGGCTTGCTGTGAATTTGGGCGAGTACTTTCCAGGGCTTTCCTACTCACTGGCTGTTACTTCATTCTAACATGTTGTCATGGGTTCAGGTCTGTCTGAATACAGATCTGTTTATTTAGATTCTTTTTAATAACACCCTGAAGGAAGTCCCAGGAGCTGACCTGTACAGGAGACCTCAGCAGAATTGCTGCCACTGAAGCTTTGTCTGAACTGAGGAATAGGCTTGTGCCTTCACTCTCCCAGTCCCTGTCCCTTTACTACCCACAGCAGGGGATTGCTGCAGCAGATCTTGGCTCCCTCCTTGCTTGTTCACTTTTCTTTCAAGAGCAGAATAGGGTGTACACAAGAAACAGTGATTTGTCTTAGCATTCAGGTGTGGTGCCCTACCATGGGGGCCAGGACACAGCATCCATGGGTAACTTAACCCAACTGGAGCTTCCGCCCGGGTGTTCCAGCAGCACTCTCAAACCTATCTTAACCCAAACACAGAGCTGTCAGCATTGGTTCAGACAAAATGCCTAAGAATGAAATAATCTGGACACATGGTGGCCACTTCCCTGTCTCTCCCTGAACAGCACTCTCTGTTGAGCTGGTCTGTGTCTTTTGCTCTGGACTTTCCACAAGGCAATAGTTAAGAGGGTACAGCATTAATCTTCACGTGTAAAGCTGGGAGCTAAACACCCCTCACACCCGTTGAAATAAGGGGGACATTGCTGGCATACCTCTCCATCCTGCAAGGCCTGCTATCAGCATCCTGCAATCCTAACTGGCGTGCTGCTGCTTCTTCCCTTTCCTGCTAGCTTGCAACTGTGGTGGCTGCTCAGGCTGTGTGATACAGCCTTTGCTTTGATAGCACACAAAAGGTTTTAAAGTGGAACACGCCGCAGAATTGGGAAGGGTGGATTGGCTTGCTTTCATGAATCATAATCTTCTCTTTCTTCTTCTCCCTCCTTTCCCATGCCCCTTATCACTCATCCTGGACTGGCACTGTTCCCACTAGGCACGCTGTTCTTTCTTCTCTCGGTTTCTCACTGTCACTGTTCTGCATCCTCTTATGCCCAAAGAAACTTCCCTGCCCCAACCTAATTTCCAATTTTTCTTTTTTTCCCCCAAATTCCATTCACTCATAACAGTGGTAGCCGTAAATAGCTCCCAAAAGCTCAGACTGCCTTCTCAGACATGTAATTTCACTTAAATGGCCCTACAATAAAGAAGAAAAAATGTCTATGTCTTTCCTGTTCACTACCTGAAGAAAAGGGGTGTTTTGAACCTGACATGAGGACAGATGAAGGCAAACAGTGATAAGTGGGAAAACCTGCTACCAGCTCCTGACTGGCCATGCTGTCTTGTGACAGCTTCATGCCTCTTACTCCTCCAGAGTGTGAACAGCTGCCTACTGCTGTTTATTGTCTGCAGGCTGCATTTGTTCTGCACGGATCTGTGTGCTGAGGCTTTGGGAGACTGGCTAGAGCTTGTTGGGGGGTCTCTGAATGTGAGGAGACCACTTCATTGATCCCTGGGATCTAGACTTGGCTCTGAAGTCAAATAGTCCTGGTGTGTTGACTGCCTTTTAACTCTTTGAAATGTAGGGTTTTGTAAGGAGGTCAGTTCAAGAGGAACAGAAGTTAGCCAAATGCTGGATAGTAACGAGCAAAAGCTGAGAGCAAAAGGCTGCACCAGGGCCAAGTCAGGATCACTACCAGGGATTTTTACTTTGCAAAAAGAAAGTTGTAGGAACACCAGAGCAAAAACAGTGACAGGAAGACTCCAATGACAGGTCATGGTACAGTGCAAAGCTGGCAGAAATATTTGCTGTCAAGAGAAGCCTGAAATTGCATCTCATTGGCCACTAAGGAAAACATTTCTATCAGGTCTTCAGGAAAAGGGTCTCTGCACAGGGGGTCTGTGATGAATCTACCCTGAGCACTTCCTTTAATTGCTTCTAGTGCTCTGTTTGAACAGCAGTGCTGTCATCTGAAATGGCTGATAGAGGGAAGACCTTAGGTTCAGATGTAGCCAAGGATTTTATATAAAACAAGGGCTGAACCTATACCCATCCTTCAGGTGAAACAGAAGAAGCAACCAAACCTTTGTCAGGCAGTGGAAGGACAAGAAGCAGGAAGTGCACTGCCTCAGCCTCTTCTCCCACTTTTGCAGGGGGAGAGAAGTGTGTTGCTCTAACTCAGCTGTTTCTGTGGGTCAAAATACAGAGGCCAAAGGTGCTCTGGCATCAGCAAACTTGGTCCACCAAAACGGTGGAAAAGAAACCCATGGGGAAAAAAATAGGTTTTTTGCTATTTTAGTGAGCTGGTGTGAATCAGCAAAGGAACCAAAAAGAGGAGGCAGATATCTCCAGCTGGAAGCTGAGACAGGGAGGAAGAGCAGGGGAAGGAGGATAGGAAGCCAGGATGCAGTATACAAGATTTCCTCCTTTTGTCTGGGGTAAGACATTGTGGTCTCAACTGCCTGTGAAACTAAAGCCTTGGGGTGAAGTTACATGCCCATTTCAAGCTGATTGAATTGTTCACTGACACGAGAAAAAGGGAGTTTCCCATTTTCAAGGCCCCAAAAACTTTGTGAGATCTTTTCACAAAAAATTTCAGAAATCACAGCAGAATTATTTCAGTAACAGAGATTTTCAGAAAAGGGTTTTGTGGATGTGTTAACCTTGTGCACCTGGGGTTATTAATGACTTAATTATTTTGCCCTGCTTGCTTTGCTATGAACAGACACACAGACAGAAGATCATAGAATCATAAAAGATGACCAATAGGGGAATATGTAGGGGATTTAGGAGGACTTTCAAGAGAACATACACTGGTTTGTAAATTAAATAGACACAGAGACCTCCTGTATCATCACCTGCCAGTGATGATACAAGGCAGGAATCACACAAACACTATCAAGATCCTTAGGACATCTCTTTTTTGTTGGTAAGTCAGGGTCTCATTTTTGCAATTTGGGTACCTGTCTATTTTTCACTGCTTTGTAAAGGTTTTTATGGTCTTAGTCTGGAAAGTGATGAAGCATCAGAAACACGTGTTCTTCTTCTACAAGATGCAGTCCATGGCTGTGTTCTTGTTCCTGGTACTGGGCCAGACTCCCTGATGCTGCTGAGTTCCCAGGACAGTGAGGGAGCTGGTTACAGTTTCCCGGTTATCTGAGTCAGCTGCTGCAATGTATATACACCAGATGACAATCATCCCACAAGGGACTGTTCCCCAAGCTAAGAATAGCTGGAGCAGTGAAAAGAAGGGACTATAAGGGAGGAAAGCTGTCCCAGTGTCTGCACTGAATGGACCAGGTTGCAGCTTGTACAGCTTTATCATAATTAATAACAAAAGTGATAGGGACGACAGGCCTGTAATCTTGGCAGCCCTTCAGCATCTGATCAGCCTCATTCGATATCTTTAAGTAACTCCGATCTAAAGCACTAGAGCAATCAGGCTCCTGTCAGAGGTGAAAGAGGGTGTTTCTGAGTCTGATCAGAATAAAAGGTTTGTCTCCTTGGAATAATGTCAAGTAAACCCACCAACTTCCGCGTATGAAGAACCCACCACACCCTTGGAAATGAGCTCAAAACAAAGGTTTGCATTGCACCGCCAAGACCCTTGGAATAACCTCTTCCTTCCTGAGACACAGGGCACAGATTTAGGGACTTTTGCCCACACAGTTGTAAGCTTTCCTGCTTACAGCTCTCCCCAGCCCAGGCAATGCATCCTCCTTTGCCAGCTGAACAGCACAATGCTCTGCCAGCACAGGCTATCCCATGGCACTGGGAGATAGATACCTGCTCCTCCTGCCACCAGACCTCGTGTGCTTTCTCTGTTTCAGTTGCAGGAGTACCTGTTAAAAAGCTTTAAATATCTGAAGCAAATATAAATTTACATCCAAGAAGCTGTTTGATAAGGATCTCCTGTTTCTTCCTGATACCTTTTCCTGTGTAACTTTCTCAGTAGAACAACATGCACCCTATTCAACTTTTTGAGTCATACATGTAAACAGTTCTTTGTCCTCTGTGCTTTAGATAGTATGAACACTATGCTTAATCACCAGTGACAATTGTCATTTGAGTATCTGGGCAAGACAAAACAAGCAAACTGTCAAAAGACCACAAGTTAGAAATGGCAAACTTGCACCTTCTGATTTTCTGTTTACTAAAATAGGATTGTGTGGCCGAAGTCTACTTTGAGCTCCATTTTCATTATGCAATTGTTGTGTGGCACATAAAAACTAATTTTCTTCTTTATCATGCTCAAGTTACTGGCTGATAACCAAACACTTAACAGGAGTGTGGCAAGGCCATCTCTCCTGCTCTTCATGCCAAGGTAACAAAGCAAGTAACTTTCATACTGAGGTGCAGTTGAAGTACAGCTACTGCAGGTTTTCTAATCCACAGCCACCTTGAATTTATTGTCTTACACAAATACTAACAGCTATAGACTAATTTTACATATGGCTATGTGTGTTCTAAACTGTCCAAAGTTACAGTGCTTGTCCTGGAGAAACTTCTGCCTTTTTACAGGGTATTCTTACAGAACTGTTTGTGAAACACATGAAGCTCTTTAATACCTGCTGAACAAAATAAGCGTTTCATAACACTCATTCTCACTGAAGAGGAGTTGTTCTCTACCAAAGGCACAATAACGAAGCCAGAGCAAAGACCTTGGTGAATGAGAAAAACAGGTAAAATATATTTTGAAAGATGGAAATCCTTAGCTCCAAGTATAAATTCAGGTCTGTGGCAATTTGTAAGTCTTTGGAGGCTTGAGGCAGGAGTTATGGCCTGGGTTATGTTGTCAGCCATCGCAGAGACCTGGATTGGCCTTCTTGCAGTAAAGTCTGAAACTGTAGGTCAAAATATGTCCTTTGTATACATTTGAAGTTGGAAACCTGTTTTTCTAAACATTTCTCCTGAAATGAGTCATTTCTATCCAAAAGCAGTAGTAACAGTTAATCCAGGTTTCAGTTTTATGGCAGCATTATGATTCATATCCTTGTATATGTGTTCTATATGTATGTTTTATTAAATATCCTCAGTAATTTAGGCATGAAACAACATACTTTCTGTTCCTTTGAAATAGCAGTGATACTGAGTATTTTTCAATCCGATTCTGATTTTACAGCAACAGGGTCTAATTTTCCTCCTGTTAAAAATCAGCTAGAGTATTCAATTTGTATCCAATTGACAAAGTTAATATTTGTGCCTAATATGATAATTTTACTATCATATATAAATAGACCGTCACAGTCATTCCTCAGAAAAGCATCAAGACTGAGGGGAACATCTGCCAACCTCTTCCTCCTTCTGAAAGTAGAATTCTTTATTACTCAATGGAGTTTACACACAAGATCAGTGATACACATGAATTAAAATCCCTGGCACATGTGTTTATGATAATTTTTATTCGACTTTACTCATAATTCAGACTTCCCTATTCTTTTTAACAGCGCATTATATTTTCTTTTCCTTTTTGTCTTCATGATTTGGTTTACTTTTCACAGGTTTCCAAATCTGTCATGTTCCATGTGGAAAGTAAATATCAAGATTTTTTCCTGCCTTGGAATTGCTCAGGTGACTCATTAAGATGAAAGCACACTCGTTTTCCAACAGAAAGGAAGACCCCATTCTAGTTTTGATGTTTCCAGCATAAAAGTCTCAAAGTGCCATTAATAGTTCTTCCAAGCTCAAAAGCAAGAACTATTAACAAAATTTTGACATTTTTGTGTTTCCTTTTGACAATTTCCTATTTAATTGATCATTAAGGCAGAGATCACACTCGTGCTCTGTCCTTGTCCCTCTCAGACACAGATCTCTTTATAGCACCAGCCCCCCACAAGACACAGGCAGCCTCTTCAAGGCTCCCTGATCCCTACAAACCCCCACGCTGCCTGAACCACCAGCCCTGGAAAAGAAGGGGTTGCCTTGCCCTCCATGTGGCAGCGTTTGTGGGGGAACAGAGGGACCTGGCAAGGTCCACTTGGGTGCTCCATCTACTCCCGTGGGTCAAGTTGGATGCTGTGCTGCAGGGAAACAAGAGTAAAGGCTTAAACAAACACTGGAGCATGGGCTGGAGCCCTGGCCTGTCCCAGTGTCACACAAAGAGCCTGTGCTATGGCTTGCAGGGTGCTTCTTTTGGCAGTGACCATGTAAACCCTCACAGATAAAGGAGGGAAGGTGATTTCTTTCTTACATCTGGTTGTAGGTTTGAAGCACGAGTCCAGCACAGGACAAAAAAATTAGCTTTTTTTTGCAGGTTGCAATCCTGTCTTTCAACAGAAGTTTATAGTCCTCAGTCTCAGGCTATAACTTTCAGAACATTCCCCTTGAGGAGAGGTAAAATTGTTTTTTACCCATCTAAGGGAAAACAAAACCTCAAGGATTAATGGCACAAAATGAGCTTTCTAGCACTTCTCATTTACATCACGGTATATTCATGATTTAAAGTTCACAGACATATAGAGAGCTGTGACAAGTGTCATGTCTGAGTGTGGCTGTGGTGTCATTGTCAGCCAAGCTAGTTTGCAGTGGTAAGGATATGGCCCTGTGTTTTGCATGCATTTGTATTATTTTTCACATGGAAGCTTCCTTTTATAAATACTTTCAGGTTCAAGCAAAATGCACATGAAAATACATACACAGAAGCCATCCACAGCCATACACAGATACACACATCCATATAGGTAAATCTCCCAAATACCTAAAAACACCTGCTTCTTTTAAACAATCATCACTACACAGGAACAGTATTTTCTTCACACTCGATGATTATAAACTACCAGATTAATGTGCTGTGTGCTTTATCTATTACTGTGGATTTGACAAATAGGTTATTTCCACTGTTTTTGTTAAAACAACACAGACATGATTTCTTCAAAGTCTGTATTTCTTTGCATTTGGAAGTAAGTATCCCTTAAAAACAATCATCTTTTGCAATAATCTTATTTCACATCTTCTTTCTCCTCAGTGGGATGAATTGCTCATGCAGCTGGCAGCATTTAGCTTTATGTTTGCATACCCAGTGATGTGGCCAGGTTTCATAATGCTGTGAATACCAAACCATAAAACCGCTTTTCAAAAGCAAATTCATAAATGCACTCATGCATACCTTTTTGAGTTATGAGGTGGCTGCAGATTTGGCAGTGCTGACTTGATGCAGTTTTGACAGGTTAGGTTAAAGGATTAAGTCTAGTCTGTCTTCACTTTGCCCTGGCTCTGACACACTCTAAAAAAAGTTGTAGGCTGGCTCTGTGCCTAGTATGACCTCTACATCTCCTCAGAGTGACAACACTTCCCTTTAAGGCTCTCCAAAGGTCAAGGCAGATAACTTGTTGAGTCTTCCAGATACTTTCTTATCTGTGGCTCTTCCTCCTAACCTCACACAGTGGAAGAAATATGCAAAACCTTAGAGGAAAACAAATCAGGCTTCATAAGGAATAACCAGCACTAGATAAATATACCTATCAACCTTTTCTTTATTATACAATACTTATTTACAACAAGCATCTAAGATCACAGGTTACTAAAATCAGATACGTGTTCCATAAAAAGAGATCTCATAGCCCATTGTCTTTTTGCCCTGGCTAATTTGCAATTGAAAGCAACTTTCAAGCCCTTAAAAAGAGCTGGGGAAATAATGATATGATGATAGAAGAGTACACTTTTATAAAAAAAGGCTGTGGTGTTTGTATAACAACTGTTCACCTTTGAGAAAAAATAATGTCAACAAATATGGATGATAAGCTCAGCCTTTTATTCTGGCATTATGCCAAAGACTTTTACAAAGAAGCGTTGGTGTATGCAAGATTCATAGAAGCAAATAGATTTAAAAAACAGAATATCGTCTGTTTTTCTGTATGATTTATCCATTAATTTCATCTAGTATTGTGTTTAAAGGCTTGTGACTGACTGCAAAATAACATTTAGGAAAGAGGAAAAAAAACCTCAACATTCAGTTTTGATGTACAAACTCAAATTAAAAAAAAACTTCTTTCTATACATAGTGTTATCACTTTATATTGTGATTACTGGAATGGGTACTTTTGTCTTCTGAATTCAAGTGCCTTACTGAAAGGAAACACTTTTGGTAGTTAGAGAATATATACAGGGCACATGCATCTCTTCAGTATGATTCTTTAAGAGAAGCTAAAACCTTTAAGCTTCTTGTAGGTTTGGTTGCAAAGTGGAATTTTCTGTCTGTAAAATCATTCCTATAGCTCTTCTCTGAGCACTCTGCAAGTTTTTACTATCTTTTTTGAAGAATAGGTATTAGACTGCATTTTGGCAATGGTGTTGGTAACTTCGTGGACAGAGAGAACACAGCTCTCTCCCCCTGCTCCATGATTTCTTGTTTGTAAATCCACGGACTTACACTAATTCTCTTGGCTGTAGCACCAGATGAGAAAATATTTCCACTGTAAAAGTATTATTACCTTTCCAGGCTCAGTGCTTCTCAAAGTATTCCCTCCCTAATGTTAAATTTTGCATTTTTTTTTCTATGTAGTGGCCTTACGTTTGGTTATATTAAAATACATATTATTTTTTCCCCAGTTGATTAAACAGTTAAGAGGATGATGTACAGAAAACCCAGCATCATGATTTTTTTACCACAGGTTCTGTTTTTGTGGCACCTGCAAACCTTATCAACAATACTTTTATACTTCTTATATGCTTTTGTCAATGATTTATGACTGCACTGGACCAAGAACTGGTCTGTGTGAGACCTCAGTGGAAGCATACTTGATTATGATATTCTGGTAATTACTCTGTTGGATATTTATCATTCACATATCATATATCGTATCATCTTATAATAGTGAGAAATTTGCATGGTAATATTTGAAAAACTGCACAGATATTCAGCCTGAACAGAATAATAAAGGTACTTTTAATCACCTCGTCATCTCTTAAGAAAGGAAATGAGGCCAGCAAGAAGAGTTTTATGTAAAAAAAAGAGAAAAGAAATCAAGGAATTATTAAAAATGAAAGGAATTATAATCTCATCCTTTATATTTCGTATCAGTTGTCCCATTATTTTGATAAACTTGATGTCATTTTTACAGGTTTATTTTAATGATAATTTTAAAGTACAAATTTACTTGCCATCCTCTAGAATTTCCCTGCCATTCTGAAATTTTTTTTAATGTTACCCTGAACAACCTTCACAATTATTTCAAAACTTTTGGATTCAAATGATAGAGATTACTTTGTAAAAAAACCCCCTTATTATAGTTGTTTAACTTGTTTCTGAAGCCCATTTTTTTCTAACAGTGCAAATTACTTTGTGACCATGGGGGTTTTTTTTGTTACAGAGCACCTGAAGTAAGAAGTTATAAACCCAACTTAGAACATAGTTTTAAGCCCAGCTACTGACATGCTGAATTCCCCATATTGTTGTTTGAACCTACAAATGCATGACCTCAGACTCAGGTCAGTTTGGGGCTGGGTTTCTGTCCCCTTTTAGAAGAAGAAGTGCAAGGAGAGGGGGAAGGAAAAAATACCACGAGGTGCACCATCTGAGGTTTTGGTTGCTTTTTTTATTTCTTTAAGCATTGCCAAAGACCATGGGTGCTCTGTGGGCTGCAGGAGTGTGAGGATAAGAAGGTGTCAGCCAGGGCAAGGGCTGGGACAAGAATGCCCATCTTCCTGCAGTGCAGGGACACAACTGTACCCTCTCCCAGAAAGCGTGAGATCCAAGCTGCCACGACTTGCTCCTCAGCAAGGCGTGCAACCCAAGAAGTCCAACACTTGCATGTTCAAGTGCAAAGAGAGTAGACTTGGATTCGATATTAGGAAGAAATTCTCTGAGACACTGGCACAGGTTGCTCACAGACGTGGTGGATAACCCATCCCTGGAAGTGTGTGCTTTACCAAACAGGTACTGAAAAATGCACCTTATGCACACTGTCCTCACAGTGTAAAGCTCGTGCTTCCTTAAGTACATTTTGGAGTCCCTACCTAGCAGATACATTGATGTTTAGCAAAGTACTGAGGCTCAATACGATACATTCTGCTTGTCAGTCTACACTCAAGAAGATTCAGAGCTTGAATTTAAATTTTCTTTTTAAAGGGCTTACACATGCTTAAATCTAATTATCCTATGAACCCAAAAAACCAGTTTCTTGAACTTAAGTACCCATCGATTATGATTCAAGAGTAGTTTTAAGCAGGCCAATTTCTACGCGGAGTTATTATCCAGCGTGTGTTGCTGAGTGTAAAGAGGACAATGGTTCAACAAGGAATAAAAATGAATTTCATGTTTTAACATTAGAAAGAGTAAACAAGATCATGTATTAATTAAATAAAAGACTAAACAGGACAAACCTTTGGAACAACAGACATAACATTTAAGAATAAAATCAACATGGCAGGGTAAAGGTCGGAGAAGATCAAGTAAGACGCTAATAGTTGTGCTTTTTCCATTTTCTTATCGATCAATAGTATGTTTTTCCCAGTGAAAATGCAACAGCAGAGTTATTGCTGACCTTTTTCTCACCCTTCTATTGTGTATAAAATCACAGCAAAATAACAAACAACTTCATAAGCTGCAGAATTTTTTGAGTCAAAAAGCCTATGTCTAAAAAATAATTGTTTAAATGATGCATAGTAAAAAATGCTCTTTCCATGGTAAAAAGTAATCTACCTCTCTCCTAAATTCATATGTGAAAAGCTTAGAAATCAACAGTTAAACATTTTTTTTGGAAAATTCAGCAATAAACTTTGTTAGCATTTTAAATAATTGACAGGTCAAATACATTCTCACCAACAAGAATAGGAATTAAATATATATTTCAATAAGAACTAAAGACATATATATTTCACTTATGTGGGGTTTTTTTCTGAAGTTTAATTCCTCCTTCTCACTTTAATGTACCATGGATCAAAATTCTGTTTATTAACAGTGATCACCCATATTGCCCTTTTAAAAACTAAGAATAAGCTTTTGTAAGAACTTTACATTACTTACTAATAAGGACATGGATGGCTGCAGTGAGCAATTCAATCAGAAAATTGTGTGTTCTGTTCCAGCAAAATGACACTTTCCATTTTCTGCCTCTGCCACTGCCACCAGGAAGAATGGCACAGAAACTGAGGCAAAGATTGAGAGAAATTAAAAAAAAAAAAAGGAAAGAAATAATTTACAGTGATTTCAGTTAATTCAGAATGATACAGTGAGCATTTTATCCCTTTTAAGATTTTTATTTTGACCAGTTAAGATTAGGAACAAAGTTTACGTATGGTAAAGCTGAACTGATTCATCATTGTGAGTGTCAGCAAAAAACACAGAGATACTATGACATACCATAAAGAAACACCAATTTTCTTTCAAGTGAAAGAAGAAATGCTTATATTTTTCTACTGCAAATGGTATTTGCAGATCCTGTAGATAGAATAAAACACAGCTAACTCATTTATTGAAAAATATTCACAGTTATCCTTTCAAAAATATATACTGAAAACACAATCAGAAGTTAACAGCTGCCTAGTAAAAAGTTTATTGTCATTTCAAATGTGCAGGTAGTGAAGATATAATTTCTTTACATAAATATAAGATAATCACAATATTACCTACATAAAAATGTAGCTTGATAAACCCCACAGCCTGGTGCTCAATGATACATTAAGGATATGTTTTGTTGCAGGAGGTTATACACTCACTAGACGTCCCTTTATGTGACATACAGGGTGTGGTGAGTTTTGTAGACAAAGGAAGCCTCTTTGTCATCATAAAAGTTATAGTTGTTTCCCTTATTAAAAGCCACCAAAGAAGAGAAGCATATAAGGTAGTTTAAGAATCCATTAAAATCTCAATAGTACATGTCAGATTTCAAAATCTGAACAGGGGCTACAAAATAGTCAAGATAAATTGCATACACATAAAAAATGCTTTGTGGGAGATTAGAAAACTTGACAGCTCTCACAGCTTTCTCTAGAGCCTTGATATTGTTGAAATTTACTCTGATGCCATGACCTACAAAGATATGTGATTATTGGAGAATCTCTGCCTTTGTTTAGACAAGTAGGTTGCAGCCAAACTTCTTTTTTCCAAAAGATACTTGAAAACTAAGCCTCACAGTATTCCACGAATATTTTCAAAAAATGCAGATGGCAAATGCAGAGTCTCCAGATGCATTATTTATTACCAAGTCTCATAATTCATTTAATGATGTAATTGTTTTACAAGCCTGGGTCGTCATTTGTGAATATCTGAGTGTAGTGACATAGAAATTAACCTAATAAAATGCCACTATCGTGCTTTACTGTGCCAAAGCAATTACTGTAGGCAGTACACAGCTCTCCCTCGCTCTCCTCCTCTTCGTTATCCTTACCTTCTGCACTGAATTGAAACTAATGCTGCTTGAAGTTACAGAAAACAACATCCAACAAGAGAGAAGATGTGTCCTTTTCTGACTGTTAGCCCAGTCATTATAACATTTCCTCGAAACACTGGAAACGCACTGGAAATGCTCCAACTCTGGAACTCCAGACAAGCTCTAGCAAGAGCTATGCAGAAAAGACACCTGAATACAATAAAACACTGTGATGTAGACATTGGAAAATGCAGAGCCTTCTGTACTACTTTTTTTGCTATTTCTTGCTGTAGAGTTACTGCTTCAACCCCATTTTCCCATATCTTTGACAATCACTAGTACCCCACAACATGTAAAAGCTGAATTGAAAGCATGTCACAGTTCTCTATCTGGTGAGACACTGGCTTTGAGCAGGATATTACTGTAGGATATTACTGTTTGGATTATCAAATACCTAAGGTAAATTTCTCCCTCAGAAAGGCTGCTGTTCAGGGACACTCCTCCTGGGATGCCACGGCTTTGTAATAAGCACACTTCACTTTCTGCTGACCAAGACACACAAAAAGGTATTTCCATAGTAAGGAACTGCAATATTTCGATTGCAGAGGAGGATCTTTGGATGCCAGAAGACTGCATGGCTTGCAGCTCATTCTGCTTCTTCTCGCCTGCATCTTCTCGTATCTTTTGGAAGGGTTTTAACTTCCATTATCTGTCTCCTTCCTTCCCAATTTCCTCATGCAGGTCTCCTCTCTGTTCCTGTGCTCTTCCCATTCCGCTTGATTGCCTTTCAAGCTGTCACTGTTCTCATCCATTCTTCACCTTTTATTCACCTCAACTTGCCATAATTGTATCATGAATGTGGTGATACACAGCTAACTTTAGATGTATCTCTGCCTTCTGCATCACACATTTTCCCATATTCAAGTTTCTCGATATCTCCCATAATTTTCTGTAGGAATTGGACTCAAGAAGGTCTCTTTGGCAATGGCTGCGTTTTAGCTGCATGTTTAGGTAGGTGACACTGCAATGTTGTCTGCCTGGCTAAAGATGGATTTGATCTCCTTTTTTTTCTGCCTGCAAAGAGCCTTAGAAAGACAACTGTATTTGAGGCCTGAATGAAAGCAGCAGAACAGACAGTACAAAAGAGAAAATGTTTTTCTAAGTGGAAGAAGAACAGGAAGGAGGGAAAACTATGTCTCAAAATATTTGAGAAACAGAACCTCCATAACAATAGCAAAGACGGGGGTTTTTCTGCTTTTGTATATTTCAAAGATGAGACAGTAGGACCAGAAGCCTTCAGAGGACATGGGCAGTAATCAAGGAATTGACTTGTAGTGACAGGACAGTGCAAGGCAGAGCATCACTGAGCCTGCAAAGCTGGCCCAGGTGACCAGAAATAAGAGTAGACCCAGCTGGGAGAGACCAGCTTACTTTCAATGTTAATTTTTCACCCTGCAGATTAATTAGATTTGTGAATAGAGTAGAAGGAGATACAAGGACTGTGCTCTTAAAAAGTCTTGGCCCTAACCCAGCTATGAATTTGCTAAGTGGCCCTACAGTAGTTTTTTGCATTTGCTTTTTTTTTATTTTTTCAGTTTTATGTTATTTTTGTGTAATTTTATAGTTATGAGTGTTTTGTTTCCAAAAAATAGATGTGATTTTATATTTTTATGAAATTCCCACCACTTAACAGAGAAATGCTTTCTTATGAAGATCACTGGGACATTTAAATTCCTCAAATTCTGAAGCAAATAGGGCTTTACTGGGACTCTGAACTAAACATTTTATTTTGAAAAGGATCCTTTGAAATAATGGAGAACTCCAGTTCTTATTACTGCTGGTGGTTTCTGCCAGAAGGGCTAATGTTTGGAAGAGGGAAGTTACAAAATTTCAACAATAAGAATAAAGAATAAAATCTTCTATCGGGGGGAGGGGGAAAGAGAAAAACATTTTTTAAAAAAAGAAAAAGCATCTTCCAAGAAGAGAAAATGCAACGTGGCTGTTTGGGTAAGAAATCTAGCACAGTTGCTGTGAGCCCATCAATCAGTGGCTGAGATGAACCCATTTGTAAAAGTTAATAGAGCAAAGTATAATGAAAGACAAATTGGTGTTATTAGTCTAAAGTTTATGGTTCAATTAAACTAATAATATGCAGTAAAGCAAAAAGAATAATTAGAAACTATGATAAATATACATGGGATTGTAAAAATATGACAAAGCTTCATATATATTGTTCTTTTTGAATATAGTATCTTTTTGATAACTTTATATACAGTTGCCCTAGGGCATACAAGGAAACTGTAACAGTAAGATTTAAAATAGATAATTACTTGAAACCAAATAGTATTAAATATGCAACATAAAATTTACAGCGGAAATTACCCTGAGAGCTGAACCAATTTGAGATTTTAAAAAATAAAAGGACATTTCAAATTGGTTTCATGATATTACTTGTTTATCAGCTTTATAAATAAATGAATTATAAATATTTTACGGCTAAGCATTATTATTCTGTTCTCTGAATCCTCTAATATTTACAAAATACATTCAATGAGCTGCTCTACCTACAATGAACCAAGCCTTCTATGTCCTCCATACTTCTCTTTCTGGAAATGTGTAAAGGAAAATGATCCTTTGATGAGCACTCAGCAGTGTCCCTCCCCTCCTTGCAGGGTGTCAAAAGGAAGACCAGGAGAACTTAAACCATCTTTTCCCCAGAAAACCAATTAG
>VZRO01006629.1:687370-723641 GCA_013397915.1 Daphoenositta chrysoptera
AAAAGTAATTACATCAAATAAAAAAAATGCCAACACCCAAGAACAAACCATTAATTCAAAATTTTATTTTAAAAATCCCAAGCATGCCCAGACCTGTTCAACAAGATATTTTGGTATCTTTTATAGGCTTTGAAAGGACAGTCATATCATCTTCTCAGGGAAGTTAAATTTCATACATCCTTAATCAATCAAATACCTTTTCTCAAGCCCCAGGGCTGTGACATTTCAGTCAATCAAAGGCAGAGGACAGCAGAGACCAAGACACTTCCAGGATGGGAACCTGATTAGATGTATATGCAACAAAAGCTCTGTTACCTTCACAGCAAGGAAACAGTATTGTATTTCAAGAAATGCCGTCTAGCTTCAGTGGGATCTCTGGATGTTTGTGTCAACAAGATTGTAATCCCCCACTGTCAGAGCTTTTTTCCACTATGAAATTCCTGTTACCAGTGATCAAGTTGCATCTTGATCTTCTTTCAAATAAGCTGAGCAAGATGAGCTCTGAAGGCCTCATACCACAGGGCTCAAACGTTTTTATCTCACATGGCCAAACAGTTTGAAAGAGAATGTCCTGAAAAAAAGTTTCACACTATTTCCCAAAAAAAGCCTATATTAAAAAATGTAACTTCCATGAAAATTGCTTTAGGCTAGATATTTTTTACCACAATTTAGCCCAGGAAGAGGCAAAATGTTGAGAGGTTCTTACTTTTATTCAGCATTGCATTTTCTTGCCTTTCAGTTGGATAAATTCTTTAATTAATTGAAACAACTTGATCCCTACTTATATTCAAAAACTATCTCTCTTTTTTTTGTTTGTTGTTTGCAATTTTGTAACATTGCTTAGGCAAAGGTATTTGAACCTATAAAGTAACACTTA
Organism: Daphoenositta chrysoptera; assembly: GCA_013397915.1. NCBI lineage: Eukaryota > Metazoa > Chordata > Aves > Passeriformes > Daphoenositta > Daphoenositta chrysoptera. Next base: position 688,248 of record VZRO01006629.1, read on the forward strand.
CCTACCGCAATATCTGATTCAAATATTGTCTTACTCAAATTTCTAATTTCCACCTATGATTGATTACTTAAATACAGGAAGATGTTTGGGTATTCTCCCCCTTCCTATTAATTGAAAGACTTGCAAATTTACAAAGAGTTTATTGCAATATTTTCAGCTAGAACTGACTAAATAGTCTCCACCAAGCAATTCAGGAAATGCTTTATTATCTTCCTTCTTGCTAACTCCCTGGGGAAAGATCCTCAAATAAAACTGATGTGTTGCCAGTAAGAGTTGTTCTTCCCCTTCTTCCCTCACACATACAGTTCACAGATTAAATGCAGTTCTCTGGAATATTTAATGTTCAAAATTCAAAGTATTTTGACTGTTCTCACTAGTTTTCACAACTTCATTATTATGCTGAATTTGTTGGACACAATGTCCTGTCAGGACAGGCACAATCAAAAATCTCACGGTGGGAAAACTAACCAGCTTTTCCCTTCTCCTATTTGCTGCAGTAGCACAGCAGCAGAGCTTAAGGAGCACATATTTGAGATGACACTTGTCACTCTTTCTAATACAAGGCAAACCACTTTTCATGCCAGCTTTGCTCTAAGCGGTGACGGTCACTTTGAACACGTGTGAGAAAGAAAAGGAAGGAAAAAATTAAAAGTGATTTCTTCGTCTGCTTATGCTCAGACAACACAGAAAATTGAGCCTTGACCATTCCCAGGATCACCTTTGTTGGAGAATCACTAAAAATAGTGCAGAGGTAAGATAATGTGAACCATAGACATGTGGGAAATGGAAAACTCAGCCTGGAAAGAGGGAGTGTCCCTGAAACAGTTTTTTCCTGCAGGAAGCACTGACTGTGGTCTTCCTCTGAATTAATTTATTTTAACGAGGTTTTGATTCTGCCTTGGAAGTTCTCTTCCCCTTCCCAAATTTCTTCTTAGGAGAATCCACACACCATTCCAAGTTCAGGCGTGTGTTGCCTTTGATAGGATAATTTAGCTATAGAAAACTAAACAGAAGGAGGAGAGATTAAGTTTTCCTGTTGGCAACTATCAACACATCCTTCAGAATGTTTGCAGAGAGCATTGCTGAATGGAGGGAAGAGCTTCCTGCTTGGCAAGCTTTTGTTTTTGTTTAAGAGAGTCAAAATTTCAATGCTCTACCCCTTGTTCATCTGAGACAACACAGGCACACCTGGGTTGCTTGGAAGCAACCTGAAAATCCACAGGCATCTCATCCACATGTCTGGTTCTATCCCCACTGCTGGTCATAGCTAAGAAAGCTCCTGGGACTTCTTTGGGGATCTCTGAGAGGCCTGAATTGGCCTTGTGCTACAGGGAGTTCCTCCACCAAATTCATGCAGGGCCAGTTCTATCTCCTGTTTGCTCAGCAAGGAGAAGACCCACTGATAGTTGGAGAGACCAAGGCTCAGTTATGGCTTTTCCTCAGCTAACAGGAAGTCTCCTGAATGCCAGGCCTGTGGCTATTCTGGAGCAAAACCAGCCTGACCTCATGTTTGTAGAAGTGGTAAAATTTGAATGGTGGTACCATCAAATCTGGATTAAAACACAGAGAAGTTGGTGTGAGTGTGACAGCCCAGTTTTCCTGTCAGAGCACTTGGTGGGCGGAAGAAAACTCTTTGAGCATATTAAATGGCTGTTTGATTATTTAAAATGTTTATTCAAGCAGAAGATTTAAATCATGCCTTCCCTCTTCTTCCCAAGTGCCCCAGCCCCATAGACTCGGGAATAAGCCCAGGTCACACACCTTTTCCATCTGATCCAGCAGACATCTTTTTTTCACAACTCAAAGCACCAGAACATAAACGGGAAGATATGGAATGCACCACCCTCTGTTCAAGGGAGCACCCAGCTTCCTGCTGGGGGCCCTCAGGTGCCAACTTTGATTTTCTACAGGCAGAGAAAGGCATGCCAGATTCCCTAAAGACTCTGTCCCCAGTCACACCAGAAACTGACAGAAACTCCTAGCTTGAACTAGATGAAAAGGAGTGTTTGATGGGCAAAGAAAACACCAGTGCAATTCCACAGTCTGTCCTGGTGGATGCCCCTGGCAGGTTCCTGCTTTGTGCTTTGCCTTCTGTGGCAGGAGGCTCAGGGACCTGCCCAGCCTTGGACACAGTTAAACTGCAGATGTGGCTCAGGACTGCACCGTACCACCAGAAGAAACAGAATTTCAGCCAACGCTGAAATGCTTTGCAGCCTCAAAAAGTCAGTTGCTGCTTTTCAAATCAGCAGATATCCTGAAGTCTGTGGGAAGCCTGGGTAAACACCACAGCCTGGTATTTCTAAAGCAGCAACGAAACTAAATCAGCTGAGAGAAACAGTGGGCATGTCTTGAAGCCAGGCATAAAAATACATTTTTTAGGGCTAACCTTCACATTTTCCTGCACATCATTTCCTATTCCTTTTCTGCATTTCAGCCTGAATCCAAGTCTGTACGTCTTTTCAAGAAAGCAACAAATAATTTTCCCTCTTAAATTTGTTGCCATTGTAGCGACATCATTTTACAGCACACCAAGAATTTCCTGAGTTTTTTAATACTATCACTATACCTCACTTTTAATTACTTGAACAAAAGGGTTTCAAGTCCATCAGAGTGCCTTTCAAGGCTTGCAAAGATATTAACTGATTCCATAACCAATTACCTACATTTTCCTTTACTTATTGCAAATGTGACCTTTTGTTAGAATTTGATTGCAAGTTTCCTGCTGTGAGTATATAACTATCTGTGTGTCTGAGAATGGCTACCCTCCACTCATGTGATGACTGCTGTTAATTTTAATACACTTTGATGGCTAGAGAACAAATAAGTGTCTGTGACACAGAGCAGAGACATTTGAAGGTGGATAAACTACCACTTTAATGAGTAGAAATCAGCAAGTAAAGGGGCCTTCCAGTGACAAACCAGAAGACCTTCAACCTAAGCAAAGTATTTTTTGGTCTGGAGGGGATTAAAAAAAAAATCCTACTTTCAGTAGAGGTGGAATAACAAAACACCCCATAAAAATGACACAGATTATAGAAAAGAAGAATGCACAAATAAATGCTCTCAAGCAGTAATCTATTTTTTTTATAAATTAAACTATGTGGGAGAAAATATTTCAGAGAAACTATTGCAGTTATATGTTTTTATTACCTGTTGATAGTAATTCTCTGAGATACAAAAAAAAAACCCCACCACCATGTTTATAGACCATTTTTTCCGTACTGACACTGCATTACACTTGTTTGGATTCTGTTTGGGGTTTTATTTTTCACTCCAAAGACAATCTTCAGGCTAGAATCCTATCTCTGAAAAAAAATATACTAACAGATTCTTTTGGAGTCTAAAGGAGAGCAAGGGCCAAAAATTAGGAACCTGGAAGGATTTCCTTGCAAGACAAGATTAAAAAAATTACTTACTCTGAGTAAGTAATGATCAAGGTGAAACATTAATTCTTTATGAATATTTGAATAGTATGAATCCTTAGGAATGAGAGAAATTAATTAACAATATGTAAAAGAGTACTGGAATATTAGAAGGGTCATAAATACAAAAATATGAAAATTTTATTATTTGTTGTAAAGAAAAAATACACAAATTATTCAAAGGAAATGAAAAAAAAATATTGTCTGCTTCTGTAGAATGATCTTGGACTAAAGTTTGACTCCTCAAGCTGCATTCTTTTCTTTACTATTATTTCCCCTAAAAATGCACAATTGCACATAGAGGTTCCATTGTGTAAAATCAGGAGACAAACAGAAAAGCCTTTCACAAGGCTGGTTTTTTCTTCCTTTTCTAGTTTTCATTCACTGTTTGTGGGTGTATTCTCAAACCTAAGTACTGACTTGTTATCAGTAATGGAAGAGTTTGCAGAGCACAAGGTCTCTGATTACATGTTAAAAAGGAGAAGCAAGCAGAAAAGATTCTCTGAATATATTCTTTCCTACACAGACCCCAGTGGATGGTTTCTCAAACTGATGAAATCATCAATTATTAGCCTACAGAGTTATCTTTTCTTATGTTTCCAATCACTGATTAAAGATTCTCATTTATTTTCAGAAAGAAGAAAACAAAACAAAACCAACAGTTTTTATCTTATTCCCCCAGAAAGAAATCCCAACTTTGCACTAACTCCAGAATCTACCACTTGCCTGGATTCTTGCTCCCTTACTAAATACTCTGTACAATAAGGAGAAAAACTTCTGATTTATATGACAGTTTAGGGCCCTCTACAGCATTTTAGTTTCACAGCCTATAGCTGACTTGTTTTCTGCTATCACTGTTAATTAAATAAACAGAGGAGGGGCATCGCCTTTGCAAAATACTTTCCATTATAAAAGTATTTTTCAGTAACAATAATTTGTGTCAATATCTTAATATTTTGGTCTGAAATTGTCCATATAAAGTCAGATCATTTTATCCTACTTTCTAGAAGAGAGAGTATCTGCAAAGAAGACACAGCTTATTCCAAGAGTCAGATGAGCAAAATTACTATGATGCTTATTCAAGCCCCTCCATTCAGTGATGGTGTCAGAAAATGCACTCCTGTAGCTGACATTCTTCTCAGAAGGTAAAAGAAAGCTCTTGGGCTCGTTCCCATCATAACTACTTCATCCTTGGTACGGTAGATTTTAATGATCATTTCAGTGGTCCCACAGTTTTCTGGGTATTGTACTGTTGGCACACACCATCCACAGAGTCATCCAAAACTCAGAGTGCTGCTCCCTTTTTTTCTTTTGGTTTTGGTTTTGGTTTTGGTTTTGGTTTTGGTTTCAGTTTCGGTTTTGGTTTTGGTTTTGGTTTTGGTTTTGGTTTTGGTTCTGCCTAGGTCACTGGGAGAAGGCTGTCTTTGTTCCATTACCTGAGTAGCTCCACGGTTGGTAGGCAGCTGGCCTCCCACAAAGTTGCCCTTCTACTCTTCAAATGTCAAATGTCAAATGTCAAAACCTTGCCATGATGCCATCACCAGCTCACACCAACCTTTTATTCTTCTGAACCCCAGGAGTGGTTAGCAGTACTCAATAATCTGCCACTGCTCTCTTGCCAGCTTTCTAATGAGCTTTCCTAATCTTCCTGATTAAATTCTGTGTCCGAAAATAGTTTTTTTGGGCATTAATAAATACTCTCTTTCCTTTAGAGCACCAGACTGGAGCCCTCCATACACCTGGTGCACACGTGGCTGTTTTCCTGGAAGAGAAAGCCAGTTTCCAAAGAAGGACTGTAATGGCAAGAGGGCAGGCAGGGCTTGAGCTGTCAGAGCTGTACTGATCATAGGACAGCACTTGAATGTGAGCTCATTGCCAGCCGGTGTCCAGACTTGGCCTTCTCCTGCAGTGCAAATAGCTGGCACACCACACAGCATTTTGGAACCCAAACTGACAGCCAAGTGTTGAAAATGATGCTGAAGAGGGCAGGCAAGGTTTGTGCTCAGCAGTATCCTCAGACTGGAACAAGCTTGTCAGCCAACAGACACAGTCAAAAGAGATCTGGTGCACAGGTCCAAAGGCTTGGGTGGCATTTCCAATAGGAGCTGCTGGTAACAAGTAGTTCCACACAACTTCCCAAAAAATCGGTGTTGAACCCGTGTTCCCACTGAATAGAAACAGAGCACTTAGTAGAACGTTGTTCCCAGAAAGGCTCAGCCAGTGACCTGTGATTTTTTTCCCTGATTCTCAGTAAGTATTACTGAAGAAAGCAGGAGGGAGGAAATGCTTATATTACAATGGATATATTTTTTAATAAAATGTAATTGATATCCAGATATATGTCAGTCAAGGTCATGAAACCTAGACTGTGAAATCTAGTGAGACAGCAAATCTTACCAAATCTGATTATATTAAGGGCAAAGAGCATTTCAAATATAAGACAATCAAGATGAATTAAAAATCAGAACAATACAAGATGCAAAGCTGCATGTGTTTGAAAACAGAAACTGCTTGTTATTGGCACACATTGATTTACACAACATCTTGCAGAATGTCCCTAATCTGCATTTTTCTCCATTAGAAACTTCCTTGTGTTGTTCTTGTCTTATTATTTTTTAATGGGAAATTATCAATCCATTTCAGTCTTTTTTGATCTGTTAGAAATGAATTTGCCATATATTTTTTTAATACATTGCAACCTTCTAAAATTACAAAAATATTGATAAAAGGAAGATATTAATAGCAAATAAAATTACATATTCCCAATATACAACTGTTAAAATTCAGCCAGTCTTCACAAATTCTTAGAAGTTGCACTGTAGACTGTGAAGTTACTTTTAAGCAATAAAAAGGGAAAGAGTGGTATTTTGTATTAGTGAAAAACTGGACCAGATTCTCCATGACAAGGGGGTTTAAATTGTTTGGGGTTTTTTTCTCCTTCCTTTTGCAAGAACAGAACAAGTTTAGCCACTGCCTGGATTGAGACAGATTTTCACATTAGTAGCCACTGGTCTTGCTGGTGAAGCAGAATGACAAGACAAATTCAAAGCCTGGAGAGACCATATTTGCAAGATGGACAGGATAGGTGGGATTCAGTGGCCTAAACATTGTCACCTCAGGTTATCTGAGATGCCATGGGCAGCCACAATATCTGCAGGTGGCTGCCAGGTCTGAGGTATGACTTCAGGGAGATCCGCTCCCTTGCAAACCAGCAAGTGGAGGCCAGGCAGGTTTAAAATGTTGTCAGAGCCAACACCAAAAGTGGTACTTGGCCCTCTTGTTTCAGCCATTGAATCTCCCTGTCCTTCTTCAGTATTCCTTAGCTTGACCTCCTTGTAGGGCCTGGGGCTGTAGTTTTCACTCCATTCCTACCAGCAAATTGAATTTCTCCAGAGATTTCACTGAAACTGAACCATGCACCCCAAGATTTTGATTCTCTAATTTTTCATCTCAGAAAGGACCAAGAAGACTTTATCTCTGTTTTCTTTCTTCCTCTTTGTGAGTTCATATAAATTATTAAGTGCACTATTTGGGTCTTCACACCTCACTTCTGGCTAGCTTGGCAGAACACAAAGGAACCTATCCAGGAGATGTGAGAGCTTTCTAAAAATTCTCAGTCTCTTTTCAAATTAAATGCCTAAGACATGTGACCTCTCACAAAAGTAAATAAAAGCTGCTGAAATCTTTGCTGTCTTATAGAATTGTTCAGTGGTGAGTGCTTGCAGAAGGTGAAAGATCAGTTCTGAAATACCTATTAATGTGGAAACAACGGGCTCAGTCCAGTTCTCCTACTCGCCAGGAGACTGTCTGCAGCAGAAAACCATTGAAGAACTGCAGGTGCAGCCTACCCAGGCTTGACAGAGCTGTTCCATCTCATGTTAATAATTAAATATTCATTGGAGCATGGACCAGAACCTGACTCTCCCACTTCCCAGGTGATAGCCCTAATTATATGCCTATGTCATCAATCTCTGTCTCTGCTGTAATGAATTGTCATTATTTGTATATACTGGAAGAGTTTTAACAGGAGATAGCTCTCCTCCCTCTTCCCCTCCCCTCTGAATATCTGACAGCCAAGAGGTCGCAGTACTCTTTCTGGCACAGATGAAGAGACAGGATCAAGTCTTCCCTGAATTACACAGAGCAATGAATCTGAGAAGAGGTGCATGGGGAATAGCCATAGTCACTGCAAGGTAGTCCTCGAAATGTCTTCCTTTGGCTAAGCTGAGGGAGACTGATTCTGGTAGGAATTCAGCTACAGTATCAATGAAGAAGGATCCTGACCAAGCTGGCTGTGGGTTTGGGTTCGTGCATGCCCATTAGACAATGAACTAGGACTTCAACAATCCTGCTGCTTCCTTAAGACTAGAACTCTGCACCAAAAAGAATATACAGATGCTTAAGTCTTTTCACACATCTAACCCTTATTATCTACAGGATTACCTGCAGAGGTATACATTGCTTCAAATAACTTTCTAATGAAAGACAGTATCAATAATCAATATAGTGGCTCTGTGCTCCTCTCCCTTAGTGTGTCATTACACAGCCCTTGCCACTGACTCAAACAACATAAAGATTTCACATTAAGACTCACACAAAAGATCCTTCAGACTCTATAATCACATATTGCCTCTCCAGGGCATTTTCTACAATGCAATACCATATTTTCATATCCATTACTCACATTCTCTGTAATACTTTCAGCACTAACACTGCTGAAATTACTTGTGCAGGCTTTAAACAGGCTGGTTATACCACACTAAGCAGGTGTTTCCCCAGAGTTTTCCATAGCTAGATGCTTCCTGAAATGCAGCACAAGAGAATTCGTTTATCACAGGTTAAGAGTCTGTTAATGCTTACCTTTTCTTTAGGAAAACAAATGAGATTAGAACCGATAAACTTAGCATTATTTATAATAGACTCAATGGTTCTGTTCACCCTGTGTGTGTGGAATTTCTAACTCTACAGTGTAGAAAAGCTTTTACTATTAAACCCTGGTGAAAAGAGAGCATGGATTTTTTTTTACATGACAACTTTACACATGAACCTCTTTAATATTGTAGCCTGTTTCTTTAGTGTCTGAGTGCTTTGCCAAGGCCCGCTGCAGCAGGGGCCGGTGCAGTGCCCACGGGGGTGGGAGAGGCGTGGGACACAAGATGAGCTTTACCCCCTGCACCCCTGATCACATGCTGAGGCATGATCCTTCCTCCCCCACCATGCAGTACCCAGGACAAGGCTCACACTCACCAGCTGCTGCGTGGAGTCACAGATCCCCTTCAGTGATCCACATCTGCCTCCTGTGACCGAGATGCCAAGGAGAAATGGCAGTGCAGTGCTGGGGATAGCCAGTCCCCCAGTGCTGCTGCAAGGACTAGGAGTGAAGACTCCTGTGCTCTTATCCCCCTCTGTAAATCTCCACCTGCAAATATTGACTGGATTCTATTACAGATAGTATGCCCATGGCTAATCCCCAATTACACCAACTTTGGTCCTTCCCCATTGCACCTATTGTTTGTTTTAAAAGCAATTACTGTCTAAGGCAGCAGCAATTAAAACATCACTTTCTAAAATCCATTCAAAATGGTAATTTTGAAAATGTTCCCATGTAAATCTTTTGCACCCCAATTGTGCTTTTGCTAACAGCAGTTACAACAATGTCACCTCAGTGAGTTGTTTGGAATTACTCTTCATTTCACTTTAAGAGCAGGAGCACCAGACTTTCTGAATCGGGTATTAACACACTCAAAGGGAGAAAAACACTGAAGGTAAAACTGAGTGTTTGTTAGTGGCAGCATTCAAACATTGTGCCCAGCATAGTCTTTGTGAAGCCAAAGTGAAATGTGCAGCAGGACAGTGTGTATTGATTCACGAGGACCAAGGAGAAAGTTTCACCTGCAGCTGGGTGTGAGGGAAAGAATGGCACATTGCTAGAGCTTGGATCACACTGTTTCTACAGTAGGAAAGACAGAAAAACAAAGGGAACATCTATTAGGACTCAAGTGTGCTTTATGAAATACAGCTACAAGCAGTATTGATTTTATCTCCTTTCATCTATACAGGAGAAAGAGAACTTTACCTCTGCTTATAATTGCTTTAATAATTAAGAAACTAAAAGCCTAGCTGTGATCTCCCATATATAAGTAAGAAAACATGATGAAAATATAGGAAGGAAAAGGGAATGGAAAAATGTTGGCTGAGCAGTTCACTTGGCTACTGCAGAAAACATACCAGTACATCTGCCTTATCACATTATTATTATTGTGGTGGCTTGCCATGCCATCTAGCAGGGACTCAGGGAACTACCAGTTCTGGGGAAGAACTGAAAAGGCAACACAAAAGCAAGACCAGGAAAAGAGTTCCGGAATATATATTTTTGAAGAGTAAATATAAGCATTTGCATTTTTCCAATAAAGGAGCTTCTGAATGAAGAGTAGTTTCTACAAAAAAAAACCTTTCGCCCTTAATTCTTTAATACAAATTGAGCACTTCCACAAGTTCATTATACATTGTGTATGAAAATATTTTTCTTCTACCTTGAAACATCTCGTGCTTGCTCATTTTTTTGTAAGATTAACAACAAAAATCTGCAGCTGGCTTTCCATACATCACGTGTTTCGCCTCTATGTTCATTTTCTTAATCCCTTCCCTGATTTCTTTTCTCATGCTTCTGTGAGTTGAACCCCTCATGCTTCTAGACCAATACTGTGACTAAACTCACAGTGGTTTGTGAACATCACTGATGACCCCACACCCTAAACATCAACATCAAGTTATACTTTACTACATACTGGCATGCAAAAATGGTTTGTTAGACTTCTCTTTTTCTGAAGGGGTAATGTCCCATTTTTAAAAGTCATTTCCTATCCAAGAAATTATTTATCCCCACTAGACATGCCAAATCAAAACAGTACATTAATGCTAACTTCATTAATTCCTATTCCTGCTCAAAGGCTGTATTCTATACTGGCTGGACAAAATAATATTTCTGTCCTCTTTTTAAACATTTTATGAAACAGGAAATTTGAATTAAATGTTATTTGTTCTTAGTATAAAGTGACAGATTTCTATCACTTGGCCACACAGGAAAAGCTTTTCCAAACCTTTACATACACCAATACTATGTTTGCCCCAAGCAATTCTTAAAAGGACATGAGAATGTCCCTACTGCTGTCCCTGTACCTCTCACTGGGAGCCCAAGCCTCTTAGAATTTTACAGACATTGATTACCTTGACATTTCTCCTTTATTTTTCCTCCCTTTTCCTCAATTTCTACTGTATCTATCTTCCTTCTCCATCATGAATGGCTTACACTCCACAGCTTTTAACCCATACGCCTTTTCTCCCCACTTCAGCAGTTTCCTTTTGCTTTCTCTCTCGTAGCACATAGCAGATCCTACCAAAATGTGGTTTTCACCTCCCCAGCAAACAAATGCACTTTGACTGCATTCCCCCTATTGGAGCTATCACTATCACCACCACCTCCACATACAGTTCAGAGAAAAAATTTGCACCAGTGAAGATCTACTGTTGACTTCACCATTGTACTTCCTCCAGTCCCCTCATCCAGCAAAATGGAGTGATGGGAAAACAGGGACATAAGTTGTGGATACAAGATCGAACACATCAATCCAGGTCCACCCAGCCCTGATGCTGGCCATGGACCTATCTCTTCTTGGTTTCCCTGTGAACACAGGGGTGTCAGTTCCTGTGGTGTCCATCAAGTGTGACATGTTGCTACCTGGCAAAGCCCATATTTGCAGTGACATCTCTCAACAGATCATCTAGACATGCCAGGGTCTCTACCATCTTTACCCTAAATCTGTGGTCTCCTGTTTGCCAGATTATCCCATTTGAAAATGTACACATGGGAATTAGAGATAAGACCTTTGGTCGTGGCAACAGTCTCCAAGTGACAGAGATACATGACTTTTTTCCCCGGTACTGAAGGAACACTGCTAGAGATGATGGAGAACAGGAATCCAGTTGTTCAGTCACCTGTGACCCTTTAAGCACATGGGAAACGTGTAAACCTTACTACCCATCTGCCCCAGGATACTCATCTCCCACCGGGCTGCACCACCTTCACCCTCTGCTACCTGCTGTCCTGCCAGTAAAAGGTACATTGCCATTACTGCCAATATCCTGGTTGGAAATTGGTGTCACAGATCCTGAGCCTTCACCCACAACACCAGGACTCCCTCTACCAGCCACATTATTCCACTGAAAAACAGTCATTTTCTACTAAATCCTAAAGCACATTTGGAGAAACTGGTTTTGGTCTGGGGGTAAAACCAGACTCATAAAGGACTTGCACCCCTTTCTTTCATGATGCAGTCCAACAGGTCAGTGTGTGTCCTGGCTCATGTTTCCTGGCAAAGCAACAATGAACAGTGCCTGTTGCCACCTTGAATGATTACAGAGTGCCAGGCACTGCCAGGAGGACTTCACTGGCATCCATCTCCTGCTTAAGTGCTTCATGCTTTTTAGCCTTGTTCCAATCCTTTTGTTTTCAGTTATCTTCCATAATAACGAGTTGATTGTCTTCTCCTGTAGCCCTGTGTCATGTTCTGTCTCAGTCATTTTTCACCCAGGCCAAAGAGTCACAGTCTGTTTAGTTTTGCTTCATGCTGAACTTCTGAAATCTGATCAGTGCTGCTGTGAGATGCCTTGGTACAGGGTTCTGCAGGCAGTTTAAGTTTATACAGGTTCAAAACTGAACTGAACACAGTAAGGGGAAAAAAAATCTGTTCAGTGCTACGAATTACAAAGATATGACACCAGGAATTTGCTGAGCTGTGTGAGTGAAGCATCACTGCATGTAGCCTACCATCTCTCTTCAGCACCTGCCATTCCCGTCTGTCAGAAACAGGTTACTAGGTCTTTGGTATGTCCTATCCAGGCAGTTGCTACATTATATCTTACTCTTTACTTTCCCCTGTTTTATTACTTTTTTTTTTCAGAGGAGAATGGGAAGTAACAATAATTATTGTCAGTATTCCAGAGAAAAGTGCATTCATTGTATATGAGGTCAAAATGATATTTCAGTTTTCCTTCCTAGTTCTTCATGAATGCTTTTCAGATTTACCTACTTAGCATCACTAAGCACATAATCAAATTTTAAACAGAATTATCTGCCAAGTTCTTCCTTACATATATTCTTCCTTTGCCTGCATTATTTTATATTTACCAATATTGAATTTCTAAACCATTTTATAATTCAGTTTATCTGTACTTTGAAATTCTTCTGTGACTCTTAATTGTTACTACCCTCAGTAATTTTGTGTCATATTGTTTTTCACAATAGTTTTTATCTTATTTTCCAGACATTGCATGCATCCACTGAATGCAGTTACAGATTCCTGATGTATCCTGCCACAAAAATTGATCTCTTATAAACATAACTTTTCCCTCATCCCCTGGACACTTATTAGTACACAAGAAGACCACGCAACAAATTCATCAATCCAGAGGCCTGTAGTGATGGAACTACCTGGACTTCCTTTAAAAGATGCTGTTTTTGTTTTTGGCTGGGATAGAATCCATTTTCTTCAGCAGCTAGTATGGGGTTCTGCTCTGGATTTCTGCTGAAAACAGCACTGATAACGTAGAGATGGCTTCATTACTGCTGAGCAGTGCTTGCACAGGGTCAAGGATTTTCTGTTTCTCACACTGCCCCACCAGAGAGGAGGCTGGGGGCGCACAAGGAGTTGGGAGGGGACAGAGCTGGGACATAGCTAACCCCAACTAACCAAATGGATATCCCACAGCATGTGGTGTCCTGCTTCACATATAAAGTGGGGGGAAGCAGGAGGAATGGGGGAGATTTGGAACAATGATGTTTTGCCTTTTCAAGTCACTGTGACATGTGGTGAGGCCCTGCTCTCCTGGGGATGGCTGAACACCTGCCTGCCCATGGGATGTGGTGAATGACTGCCTTGTTTTGCTTTGCTGGAGTGCACAGCTTTTGCTCTCCCTATTAAACTCTCTTTATCTCAACCCATGAGTTTTCTCACTTTTAGTCTTTTGATTCTCTCCCCCACTCTGCTGGACTGTATGTGTGGCTCTTTATCAGTGGCCAAGCCTCTGCCCCTTCACTACTGGACTATAAACAACAAAAGGAAAAAAAAAGTTTTCAATCCTCTTTTCTCTGTCACTTTGGCAACTTCTGCGCTCCCATGTCTCCTTCCAGACTCTCTCTTGGAGGAGAAGGCTCTTTCTGAAAACTTTCCATTTCCAAGCCCAGCTTTGTGCTTTGGCAGTGTTTTTTAGACTTTAACATCAATAAGTTGTTAATAGTTTCTAAAATGGAGCAAAATTATAATCAGAAAATCCATGGAACCCTAAGAAATTCTTGTTTCCAAAGACATTAATCTGTTAAGAAATCTGAATAGTAGTTTTTAAAAACAAACTTGGTTGCATAGGAAAAGGCTGTAATCCAGAGTTATTTTGACAGGCTTGAGAAGTAGGTCACTGAACCTCATGAGGTTAAACAAGGCCATGTGCAGCCTTGCACTTGTGTTGCTGCAATCACCAGCATCAGTGCAGGCTGAGCCATGAATGGACTGCAAGTAGAGCTGAAGAGGAGGACTTAGGGATACTGGTGGATATAAAATTTTCTATGAGCCAGCAATGTGCTCTTGGGCATTCAGCTGCATGAAAAGAAGTGAGGCCAGCAGGTTAAGGGAGATGGTTCTCCCCTTTACTCCAGAATTGTGAAAGCCCATCCAGAGTACTGCATCCACTTCTGGGCTCCCCAGTACAAGGAGCCTCTGGAAGCAGGTCCAGAGGAGGGTCAGGAAAATGACTAATGAGCTGGAACACCTGTCCTGTGAAGACAGACGGAGAGAGTCAGAGAGTTCAGCACGAAAAAAAAGAATTTGGAGAAACCTGATTGTGGCCTTGGAATACTGTAAGCGGGCTTTTAAGGAAGATGGATATAGAGGCTGTTTTCACCAGAGCCTGCAGTGAAAGACAAGGGCAAATGGTTTCAAATTGAAGGAGAGTAGGTTTAGATAAGATATAAGTAAGACACTTTTTACAATTACATTGGTTTGACACTGGAACAGGTTGCCCACAGAAGCTGTGAATTCCCCATACCTAGAAGTGTTCAAGGCCAGGTTGGATGCAGCTGGTCTAGTGGAAGATCTCCCTGACCTTTGATGGAGGATTGGAGCTGGATGATCTTTAAAGACCGCTTTTAACCCAAGCCATTCTATGATTCCATGACTGAAATCACTAAAAGAGCAGGAGATGAATAAGAATGGACACATAATCAACCACACCAACTTACATGCAAGTGACTACATCAGGAGGCTGTTACTGAAAAGTGAAATACTCAAAAGAGCAGTTCCACTCCTGCTCACAAAACCAGCTTTCCACCCCTGGATGTTTCTACTCTGGAGTCTAAATAAGCCAACATTAATCTGGGAAAAATTGCATATGGCCACACAATTCAGAATCCAAATGAAGATACAGAAAAGACAGGAAGCACATGCAGATGATTGAAGGCTCAGATTTTGATTTAGGCACTCTAGATTTTGAGTGCTTCAGAAAATTTCAACAGAAACATTTTTCAAATATAATTCTTTTAAAAAAATAATTAAATTCTTAAAATTGATTTGTTTGTTTGAACCTTTAAAGAACCCACTAAAACTTGACAGTACTCTGTAGAACTGTAGCAGCAGAAGCCACTACCCCAAGCTCTACTACAGTGACATGTCAGCATTTTCAGCACAGAGGTAGCCACTGCAGTTGCAGTTTTGGCTGCTGTAGCAGCAGCTGTTACTCCCTTGGCAGTAGCACAACCTGGTTTCTTCAGATGTTCATCAGATTTTGACAGACTGGATATGCCTAAGAAGGGCAAATGAAAGGGGAATCTTACCACTGTAAAGGACTGAATATTTGCAGGACAATTAAAATGGCACTTCTACAACCCAAGGCATTTCCACATGAAAGATATCCAAATCTATATTTCCCGTACACATTAGCAACATGTAATTTTCACAGAAATAATTAAAATCCCCCCTTAAAATATCAAGAAATAGATATCCTAAAATACAGGGTATTTCTTGACTCTCCTTTGCATTGTAAAGCATATACAGAAGGTCTATCAGGACCTATCGTGGTCTATCCTGATAGACCTATAAGAACAAGGCAGTCCAGATATATAAAAATGGAAAACACAATCCCCCAAAAATACATCTTTTCCCCATAAAATGTTTGTGGATTGAGGAACTCACTACTGCAAGACTTTGGAGACTCTTTGGTCCTAGTAAGTTTCAAGGAAGCATATAGAAATAACAAGAGGACCTAGAACTTTAAATAATAGTTTAAAAAATATTAGTTATAAGATAATGATCTTATTCTTTGGTTTTTTAACATGGATTTAAGTAATGATTAAGAAAATCTTGTGGGGTGAGGGGCACTGGTCATCCCTACACAGCACCTAAATAGTTTCACAGCTTCAACTTCTACTACTGATCAGGGTTATTTCTGTGAAAAGAACACAAGAAGGGAAATCTGTGAGGTTTGAGCTTTGGGTTTGGCTTTTTGTTTTGTGTTTTTTAAGGCCATCCAAAATGCTCAGGAATATCAGGTTCCAGGCAGCCTGCCTGTTTCAGTAGTTTCTGTAGACAATGCAAAAGGAGAGGGGTTGACATCCACAAGAGGCCACAGTGCTGAAGAAGAACGATGAGTGAACACTTTGAACAGTTATGACTTTTCACACCCAACACTTAAATTCTTCAGCAAGCCTTATGCATTATGTAACCAAGATTAAGAAGTACAGATCAGCCTTTCTGTGTGCCATTATTGGTTACTGGGGGGATGTGGGGGTGGTAAAAGTGCCTCAACAGTAACTGAGGTACTGCCTATCAAGAAAATGAAAGCCCCCATCAAATTGTTTTCCTGGAAATAACAAAATAATTCTCCCCTCTCTAACAATTCTCTCTAATAATTTAATATTCTACATCACTACAGTGCCACAAACTGGTACTTCCATCTACATGTTCCCATGGTCTGTTCAGAAGGAACATCTTTGGATGTGCATGTGTGGAAGAGGCCATAACAATACATCCTGGTTTATTTCACTTAAACCAAGTAAACTTACATGGGGGCAGTTATAATGCAAGATTAGAACAAATATTGGTTTAAAGATGCTCTGAGGATAATAAAACATTGGAAGTAGTTTTCAAGAAATATTTTACACCTGAGCAGAAATGGCTACATTGCATGAAGTACGAGCTTTTGGTATTGGTACACCAGTTACAGAAATCTTCAGTAAACACTCTGTCCTGTGAAAGGATTTACACAGGAAGTGACACAAAATGAAAAATTATGTTAGGGACACATAATGAAAAATTAATATAAAGCAACAGCATAAATATGTCAAGAGAGCATTAGAATGCCAGAAAGATAAGACACAAAGCAAGATTTGGTTAACAATGAATGTTAAAGGCAACAACAAGCAGTTCTATACTTGTACTGAAAAAATTGTAAAGTTAAAAGCATGTTTAACATTCCCCACAGAGGAGGGGGAATGATGCCTTAGGTTTTAACTTTAATATTTTTCAAATCCTGTACTGCTTAGTGTGTAACTCTGAAGTTTTGTGTGGTCTGTTAACTTCTGTTCTCTCATGCTGGTTAGATATAACAAGCTTGTCTAGGTTTGCTCTTCAAGGACACCAGGCCCCAAAATGTGTAAACTATAGCCTAGAGCAGGGAGGCAAACTTAAGGTAATTACATCATAAAATGAGATTATAATTGGAGAATTGACCCTGATATGCAAATAGATCAAACTTATAAAAGTGTGAAGAACCCATGACCTGGGTTCCATCTTGGGAGTAGCCTTTTGACTGCCCAGGGTGTACCTTTGAAAGCCCTTCAAATAAACACCTACCTTTATTCTCTTATTCTTGTCTAGTTTCTGTTTTTAGGTGGCCACCTTAAGGCATCAGAGTCATCTGTAGATTCACAGTTAGGACTTTTCTGTCCAAGCTTTTATTATTAAAAGAAATTAGTTCATACACCATCTCTTTTAAGCAGAAGCTTAGAAATGCATAGGCTCCAAGAAGACCAGCTTCAAACCAAAACTGCCTCTGGTTTTGGGTGGCTGGGTTTTTAAATGGAAATAGGAGGCTTCCTTTAGTGCTTGTGAGGTTGGTTTGTGCCTTAAGGAAGAGGAGTACAAGAGGAGAGCAGCAGTCTTACAGTCAGGCTCTGGGTCAGGGTTGCAAAGTGCTGCAGTACCTCCTGCTCTGCTTCTAGCAGCTGCCTGGTACCTCTCCCATTCACTGCTTAATAGATCACAAAATGCTAATAAATAAGTTCCATTTTGCTCAGCTAATTATAAAACATAAGCTGGAAAGGAGTTACTTAACAGATACTTGGTAGTGTCACTTTATGTATATGTTGCTTGGATTCACTTCCTTTTGTTAGATTTTAATTTAATCTGTTTTGTTCTACTTATATCAGAATCTTACAGAGAGGGACTGTTAACTGCAATTTCTTTGATCACAGCCCAAGACACCACTACCCTTGAACTTGTCATTTTTTTCTATCTGCACAAAACTGCAGTATACCTAAGAAAGGATTTTTTTTACTGGGCAAATTCTATCTACATAAAATGTTCATTTTGACTGTCCATTTTTTCCTCTTCTGATAATGAAATTTAAAAGATGTATGGAAAATAAATGCAATTATCCCTCCAGGAAGTTCAAAGGCATTTTATTTTTAAATAGTTTCCAAGTTCTTCTATTTGTACCTGGATTGAATGATTTCTAAAAAATTCCTCTGTGTAACATATGTAGATATTTTCTGTATTACAAAAAGAAAGTTCAGAAAAAAATTTAGACCGAAGTTTTCTGCCTCTGAATTTCCCTCTTTCCCCCAAACACGCTCACTAACTCTCATGTTTGCTTCACTACATCTTTCCTTCTTCCATTAAGTCCCACTGCTTCTAATTCTCCTTTGTTTCTGCTTTTATGTCACTTACCAGTGGCTCATGTCAAAACTTAAGTGCATTTAAGATGCAGCAGATTATAATGAGGTACAGATTATCTGATTAAAAACAATTTTTCTTTGTTGCCATTGTGAATGCCCACAGAAGTACACAGAAGATAAAAAGGAGCCATAGATTTACATATAAGATGTATATATCTGTAAGTTTTTCATATACCTAGACACACACACGTTTTTCTTGGCATTTTGTATTCAAAAGTAATAAAGTTGGACAGAAAATATTTCACAGGTGACCTGCTGCCAAGAAGAATTTGAATTATTTTCGGTCATTTTGAGTTATAAGGTCTCAAGATAAAAGAAAAGAACATTAAGAATAAGCCATTAAGTCACTTAACCAAACAGTCCTAAAGGAGTTTCCTGCTAAAGTGAACCACATTTCACTGTCCCTCTACCTGCTGTAATGAATGATACATGAAGCACTTCAGATAGTACCATGGGGTTCCGAGTGATGAGCTGACAGTGTGACTTTCTTTGGCTTCAGTGGCAAGCCATCACAAAAAAGTATTAAATCATTGTGGGTTTCTTTCTTTCCCCCCATTTTTCCAACTGCGTAATACATACGTGCATATTTCTACTGGAATGACACGAGGCTCTCTTTTCTCACCTTTCATAATGAAGGAAGCACTGCACCATGTTTGTTTTGTAACTAACTTAAGATTTACCAAAATGGAATCCTATCCATGTATTTGCAAAAATATTTTAAAGATGTGGTTAGTTAAATCCTTATGCAATCAATATGAGTCAGTGAGGACTGTGCACAAAGTAAAAAGTAGGGATAAAAAGGAAATAATCTAAATTTATGTCTCATAATAATCTCTTCTTATCTCTCTGAAGAGTTTGGTTTTGTTGCATACACTCCAGCTATAATTTTTAAGTTATATCAAGTAGCTGTAAAGGAAAGGAAGAAAGGAATTTTATTCCATACTTCTTTCAACCAAAGCTCTGATGCCTGTGGTCATTATTTGAAAGTTTGCACTGCCAGACCCTTGTATTACTGAACACACCCTATACAATAGAGTGCTCTTACTGTAGGAAAGCAGCCATGTCCATCCTTCTGGTAACATTTTGTCATTAACTAATCAACTCAGCAGAAATTCATGCCCTCATAAAAAAACATGCAGACACGGAAAAAGCAGATGCTAGCTTAAGAGTCTGTAAGACTCAGCTAGATGCAAAATGGATTAGGATCCTAGTTCATGCTTCCTTACATTGTTTTAGATGACTCATGAATCAGAAAAATACCCTCCACCAAACCAGACAGTCTGGAGAGAATACTCTATGGATATAGAGGGTAAAATAAAATAAAATGGGCATTTCCTACAAATTATGGGGGTTTTTTCCTATCGCCACAAATACAATTCATAGGAAAGGTCACTTCTTCAGAGGTCCAGATACACAGAACCTTTACTAGTCTATCAACACCAAAACCCATGAAAGTTTAAAACCAAAATATTCTACACAGTATGTATTCCCACTCCATTTTCCCTTGACTGTGGACATAGGTTCCGAATTTAGCACTAAATTACTTAAGGAATTCTGAGAATTTTTAAGAGAGGTCATCCTTATGGGCACTCATCACGAGCTCCCAGGCAGCAGCCTAGCCCCAGCTATTACAAATTTGAGAGATGAAAGGTAAACCATGACATATTACCTACATACATATAATTGTATGGAATGTTCCAAACAGAGGTGAGTAAGCAGAGGTACTCTGTGAAATACAGGAATGTGGAAAAAGACCAGTATTCGGATCACAACAATTTTATAATATTAGCTTCTTTTCAGCTTCAAAATACACTTTTCCTGGGTTATGTGAAAATTTAAAAAGACGATTTATATAAAATTAACAAACAGGAGAACAAAATGAAAGTTCCCTATAACACTGATAAGCCACCCGCCAAGGAACTGTCATTGGCTAGTAAGATGATCTGCTTGAGCAACACAAGAATTTGAGCTTGATATTTCATGGAGTATGACAGTTTGTGTCCTTTTTGAAAAGAGAAGAAAACATGTCGTAGATTATGACCACACAGGTCATCAGAAGTCAGGTTATTCATAATTCTGACCTTAGATGAAGCATGAATAATTTCAATACAGGACGTCTGACATGCTTATTCCTCTCTGACTTGAATGGGTACAGAACAGCAGACCAGGATTCTTGATTCACACATTTTACTTCCAAGCATTTTTTTTTTCCTGTTCCAACAGCAGTACAGAGTTACAGAGCTCATAACAGCAACTTCAAATGTGGAAGTGATCAACTTCACCAAATAAAGTGAACAACAGTACTAACCCACCATTTTTTTGTTCACTAAATAAAATGCAGAAATGTTACTAGAAATGTTGATAAAATCCTCTTAAAATACACATGAAAGGTTGAAAAAAAATCTTAATGGAATGGGACTAATTTTTCCCCAAATGTTCCTGCTTTGCAACATAACTTTCATATATTCAGATAGAGCTTGAGAACTGAAAAACCTAATCACAAGCTGGAAAATGAGGAGTTTCACTTTTCATGAATTGCATAAATAAATAATTCCCAGTTTGGGCATTCCTCCACCACAAACACAACATATTCATCCCAATATTTGCAAAGAGAAAAAAAAAAACCCCACAAAAAGTTACTATTATTCTGAAGTTTTCAGCACTTTTCAGTCAATTAAGAAATTTAGGTAAGAGCCTGCTTTGAGAGGGAATAGCAGATTATAGTGACGAATAACTACATAAGCTATTGATGAGTACCATCATACCAAAAGAACTGACACAAAAATTAAAACCAGTAAAAAATATGGAACACAGAAAATGTTCTACATAAATTTCTCACAACTTATAGAAGATTGGACTCTAGGAAAAATCTATACTGTAAAATGTAAGGCCCATAAATGTTCGATTGTTCAAGGAAAAGTTTTACAGTATTGGTATATTTCTACTATTGAATGAAATTAGAAATAGGTAGGTGGAAGATTACAAAAAGTTGTTCTGAATGAGGAAATCCTTGTCAAACAAGGATGTTCCTCATAAGGCAAGGCCTGACACCAAGCAAAACTGTTACCCAGAATTAAAAAGAAATACAAAACCATGTCTGGTTATGCAAATATTTGCAGAGGAATGTAAAAGAGATAGAACTGCTTACAAAGTGATTTGAACCGCTCAGCTGAGCACATCCAAGCTCAGTGAAATTTCACACACTCCAGTGCAAGGTCACACAGTCAGGATCAGAACAAGCATCCAGGACAAATCTGTAGCACAGGAGCCACAACGAGTAAGGATCTAGAGGGCACGGCAGATGACCAAGTCTGCATAAGATTCCAACACTATGCTAACCAAGAAGGTGGACACGTTCCCTTGAATAAAAAGGGGATTTCCTCCCTGCTGTTTTATTTCTGCATGCAGCAGCAATGTTCTTAATGCTAAGCCATTATATTCACTGTAGCTAGTAATATTTTAATGTGTTGAAAAATTACTGAGTGTTGAGTCACAAAAAAACCCCCAAACTTTTTCTGTGCATCTTAGCAAAATAAAACAAAGGTTACAGGACACAGTGTATAAAAACCTTCAGGGAGTTAAAGTAACAGATGCTAATCCCTCTTTTAGTGGATCAGGAAACAGCCAAAATGAGCAGCAAGACGCTGTCATCAACAGCATCTTTAAATACTGCTGTACTAAATATATTTCTTGCAGTTTTCTGAATGCTCAGCTATGTTCCAAGAGGTTAGATCTGTTAATGGAGGTAACAGTGAAAGCTCTTCAGACAACTATTTTCAAAGTTATCCAGTCCTGCAGGTCTAAAGGTTTTTACTGGGAGTATATGCCTAACATCCTTTCCACTTATCATTGGAACAGAACATATTTCACCGTTGTTTAATGTAAGTATCAGCTCTTTTCCCACCCATCAGTCATAATGAGTCAAATATTTTCTCTCTTTTGAAAATTCCTGGGGTTTGTATCTCTTTATTGTAACCACTTCAAAGATTATTGTTTGGGGTGTTTTGGGAGGGGTTTTAAGGAGGGAGAGGGGAGAGGAAGCGTTGGGGGGTTTTTTGGTTTTTTAATACGCTTTAAAAATCCTTTCAAATGTTCTTAGCATTAATAAAGACAGATGTTTTACCGATAAGTACAAGTTTCCCTAATATCGTCTCAGGCTTCTCAAAAATATCTGAATCTGATGTCCAATTTATGCTAATTGGCACAAAACCCAGACATTTCATGACTAATCAGTAAACACTTTATTCCATGGCTATTCTTGAGGAAGATGCTATTATCCAAAACAGGAGATGCTGAATGCTAGCTGCTTCATCAAAGCCATGGAAAATGTGAGAAGCCACTGGAATCAAGAGCAGCATTCAAGTGGGTATACAAAGCTTAGAAAAGTACAAGTCTCTTCAAAGCAGAATCCAGTACAGCATCGAGAGCACCACAAAAGCAATACTGACAAAAATAAAATTACAATAACCTTTGGAATCTGGGACTTCAGTTTGAATGGAAACAATCCTTTTACATTTTCATCCCAAAAGGTAGGCAGATTTCATATATGTTCTCTTAAACGAGAAAGTGAGAACAGATCTGAAGTCCTCTAATTGTCCATGTCCTGAAGAACTGACCTTTTTTAATTTTAGTTTGTCTGGCTTTGTTAGACACTGAGCAGATGATGACAATTCTTCATCATGATTAATATCAGGATTTGAGGTTTGGTCTTTTTCCACATTGCTACAAAGCCAAATACTATTTTGCAACAGCAAAGTTCAAGTCCCCATCATTCAGACCACTAGAATATTTTTTGTGGGAAAACAAAGTTCAAGTCCTTTCTGAATCTTATTCAGAACAAGGTCTGGAAGGGATTTCTAACAGCACCACTGTTCAATGGAACCACTACCTCTGGCCTGATACATATTTAATTTCAAAGATTGAGAATGGACCACTGCTAGGATATAATTACCTTTGGAACACAGTCCATAATGGTTTTCAGATTCCAGTCTTGTTTCAATTAACACACATTTTAAAAAATACCAATCTTTAAAAAAAGAGCCAGGAATGCTTCAGCATTTTCTGCAATGCTTGGTAAATCCTACACTGTGAAGCCTCCTTTCCCCTCTTCTGAATCTGCTTGTCTATAGCTTCCAGCCACTAGAGCTCATCGTTTTTAGCCAAACTAAAGATCCCATTATCAAGGTTTTGTTCCCTGCATTTGTACTGGTAGACCCTGATCAAGTCATCCCCTTAACCTCATTTATAAGGAAATGCAAAGACAAAGCTTGTTATATCTTTCACTACACAATACATTTTCTACTCTTTTAATTAGTGCCAAGGCTCTCTCTGAACTTTCCTTAATTTAGCCATGTTAATTAATGAACCACAGATTTCAAACTGGAAATACTCGGTATTCAAGTAACAAACTCACTCATGTAAAATTCAGAAAGATGTGCCTGCTGAACACAACTCTATTTATTCCTCCAAAGTTCATAAAAGTTATTTAAGACTCAGAATTGGACTGGAAATTCATAGCATCTGATGATCAACAAACTCCCCCAGTCAAACGCAGTAGTCAGTATTTCCTGTAACCTGAAGTTATTAGGGCTGCTGCTCACACAGGATAAATTGCAAATCAAGCTGTTACAATTATCACTTCACAGTTATACATTTCTTTACAATAAATATGGACAGCATTTTATTTTTCCTGTACCATTCATTGCATTGAAACATTCAGCTCTGTGCCAGCCTTGGCAGTGTAAGTGGCAGCAAACAGAATCACTGCTGAATCCTCTCCCTTAACAATGCTTCAAACTTTCAACCCTCAGCAAAACCATCAGTAGCTTTACACGGTTTTTTAGGATGCTCATAAGAAGCTAAGTGCCACAGGACTGAGAAAGGACACCATGAGGGGTCCAAGAAGAATGCATCCTTTCAGCAAGGAGTCTCATTTTACACTGACAGTTTCACACCTAAGAATTACCTACCCTTTAACACATGTAAAATCTGTGAAGTGTTGCTGGTGGGTTACACAAGACTTTCACTTCTGAATCAAAATATGGACTACTAACTAATCTTCAAAGAAATCACAGGATATCACATTAACACTTTTACCTTTATCAACCACTTTTCCTAATTTCATCAAAAATACATCATGCTAACTTGACATGGTCTGGCTTTCCTATAACTCATGTTGATTGGCACTAATTATACAACACTTCTTTAATTCATTATTAATTAGGTCCCTTATTATTTTGCCCAGAAGTGATGTCAAGCTGTCAGACATGTAATTATCCAGGTCATGCCTTTTACCCTCTTTGAATCTTGGCACGTTAGCCATTTTTGTGCTCTTTCTCCAGCATTTCAAAGCTTATAAAAAAATCAGCATTAATGATCCAGGAAGCTCATTGGACAGCCCTGTTAAAACTCATTATCTGAGCATGCCAATTTAAAAATGGCTAAATTTAGCCAGTACTAAAGAGCAACCCCTTGAGTGCCTATTACTGGAAATTATTGCATTGACTTCCTGTTATACAATTACATAATATAACACACTCATCTTTTAATTTGCCAATCTTTTTACACCACTTTACAATTTCACCACATCCCCTCTCACATTAGACCAACACATCTGCTTGATTCTAAAGTAGTTCAGTGCTCCATTTCGGCCTTAGTTAGGCTTACTATCAGTCTTCTGTTCTCATTTTCCTTCAACCATTTACAATGTACATATTACTTAACTTTACAGCTCTACTAGCTGTCCACTCAACGTGGGGATAAGTTTTTAACCCACGTGGCCTCCTTTAGTACTGGCTCTAAGCCAACAAGTATTGCCCCTCAAAACAACGTATACCACTAGCAGGAAACACACTAAACACTGCCAACAATGTGGATACTACAAAAGCAAACATTTTTATTGCTATTACAGCAGGCTGTATTTTTTCTGATACTTGCAAGAGCATTAAATAAAAAGGGCAAGTATTAATGGCAGGTCAGAGAGGAAGAAGTTTAGGGATACTATTTGGTGATTTGGAGAAGCCTTTTAAAAGAGCAACTTCCAGAGCACAAGCAGATGCCATAAAACTGAAAAAATTTTTGAATAAGTGCTTTTGCACATTGTGCCATAGTCATGGTAATGACTTGTGCTCTTGTAAACAGAACTTGCCTTGTAAATACACTCTAGTTAATTTTTAATTAGAGGACAGACAGCTACCAGGTAATGTGGGGAAAAGGATGGATGATCCTTACTTATTTTGGAAGTTTAAATACATCGTGATTTTCACCAACCTTAATATATGCAGCAATAAAGGGAAAAAAGCCTATCTGGTTTTACTAGGTAAAGGCAAGACAAAGTTGTGACCATTATCATTCACATTTCGCTAGTGACAGAGTATAAACTATGGTTTGCACTCCACTAATTAGAGACTATAGTTCCAGCCTGGGATGAATTATCTATGAGGAACAAAACAGTGACTGATAGAACCTAAGTCTGAAAGTTTTAGTCCATACTGTTTTCGAGTCTGAATTTGTGGCCTCAGAACTGTAAAGTTGTTTTGGTACCTACCTGGTTTAGTCTACCCTTACTTTGATACTGATGTATTTTAGTCTATCCTCACAGACCCATTTCCATATACATCTGCTTGAGGCAACCAGTAAAGTAGAAGTTCTTGCTTTTCCCCACTTCTTTTTCCTGCAAATCGAGGCTGGCCTTTCCACAGGTACATGGATGGCGTAGTTCAGAGTGCAAGACTTCACATAAACAGTCATTCCCAAGCAGATACATGAACCTAGCACACCGGATAAGAAGCAAAGTCTAAAGTCTTCCTACAGAGATCACTGGAGCAAAGTAGAGGCCTTTGTATCACTGGTGTCACCAACTT
Organism: Daphoenositta chrysoptera; assembly: GCA_013397915.1. Classification (NCBI taxonomy): domain Eukaryota; kingdom Metazoa; phylum Chordata; class Aves; order Passeriformes; genus Daphoenositta; species Daphoenositta chrysoptera. The sequence goes on from VZRO01006629.1 coordinate 714,533, forward strand.
CACACAGCACAAGTACTTTAGGGAGAACATCCAAGAACAGCATTCCATAGTTCAGACCAGAGTGATGGGATTTGTCTGGGTCCTCAGCAGATGCCATGCCAATTTAAACATTGTTAATTTATTATGAGCAGCAGTGATCCAAGCAGATATATTATTCATTAGAACATCCAAGGTCCAAGGAAGAGGAGCGCACACCATTATTTGTTTCAGGTCTCTTTGCAGAGATGATTCCACCATGAGAGAACACTGCCAGCCAAGACACCCTACAAACTGGTAGAGAGCCAGGGTAAAATGCAACCAGATTTATGCTTCAAGACAGACACTGATAGTTCAAGCACGAGACTTATCAGAAGACTGTTCATAACATCTCATTTATGCTCAGTTGAGAGATAATTTGCTTAAGGTCAGATTGCAAATCACTGGATTTCATGGAAGGATCTGCTGCCATCTTTGCAGGTGCTTAGGTGCAACTCAAAACACAACATATGTTAACTTGGCCACTGCACTAATGTTACAAAATTACAACCTTCAGAACAGACCCTGGCCTTATAGAAAGGTCAGTGCTGAGTAACCTACACTGCACAACAATGCGTGACTCCTAATTAGTACTTCCTAAATCTAGGTCATTACAAAGAATAAACTGAAGGCCAGATGATCACTGAAACCAGCAGTAATGGAAAGGAGAAAGAGTGAGGGAAGGAGGAATAAGGGCAAGAGACAGAAAGAGAGGTGAAGCTTTTATAGGTGGAGTGAATGAAAAAAAGAGGAGGGGTGTCCATGCAATTTGGGCTCTAAACACACGACTACAGAGAGAACCATTCAGACCTTGCTCTAAGCCTCAGTTGGTTCAATTTCATCTATAAATTGACACAAGTTAAGCAGCTTTAGGCCCACATGATTTGGTTCAACTTGATACATCCACATCAATCTAACTACGTAAACAGCAGGTCTAGAATCCTACCCTGTTAAACAAGCAGCAATTACTTCCTGGGACCATGTTCCATGACCAGCATTCAAAAAAAAGTAATTTACTGAGAAGAGATTGAAATGATTTGTGGAGCAAAGACCAAACCAAACCCAGACCCTTCTGCTCCAGACAGAGGCCCTGTTTGAAAGTCATGCTCGCATGACAGAATGCTGCCTAAGTGAAATTAAGCAAGTAGGTAGATATGTCCCACAACCAGCCTCACACAGCCCAGGTGGATGCTCTCAGTGTCAAATTACCTGTACTAAAGGAGCAGAAGCTACCACCTGTAATGGAGCAATGCCTACTTTGACTCTGACAAGACCCAGTTCCTACAGAGGTTTCAAGGGTGTGAATCCCAAGCAGAACCAGATATACTCTCACCCCCCCAACTGAAGGGCAAATGGTTATGTCCTCACCTTCCACATGTACCAGCTCAGGTAGCTCTCCAGCTCACACTGATTACCATTCCAGGCACTGGTGGTTTCTTTTAAACAAGTAGCAAGAGCAGCTACTTAATTCAGGGCTGACAATCTTGCTTCCAGGAGTGAGTGTTGTAATGCTGAGTATCATAACATCTTTGCACTTCCATTTGTGAATCCAGCTGTAGATACTGGGCCATGAACCAATTAAAAGTGTCACACAGTGACAAAAGACAAACACCTAGGATAATTAATCACCCAGCAAACAGTTACAGCCCATTCAGTGTTGAAAAGAATACATATCTATCCAGTACAAACCAAACCTATCTACAGCCAAACACCACTACCAAGCCTGTGAGAAGTCTGCCAAACATGAAAACTAAACTAAGTACAAAGCTGATATTGTAATACCATTCAGCTCGCAAATACTTGACAAGCTGGGTTTCAAAAATACACAGACTGGACTTTCCATAGTTAAGATAAACACAAATCTTGGCTTTCTAAACATGTTGTTTATTTATAGTTGAACGTTAACATCTGAACAGAAATCTGCAAGCACACAGGGATAATCTCTCAGTGATGTTTCTGTTTAAACTGAAGTCCACAGTAGCCACATGTTCCCGTCTTTGTCTCTTTGTCCTGCAAAAATATAAAAATACAACAGCTGCTAGTTTCACTTTATAAAACTTTAAGAAATTACAATTTTTCTCTTATTTGTTTATGCCATCTTAAAACTTATCAATATAGCCAAGGTACTGAGTTTAATCTTATTTGAAACACTGGAAACAAAGATGATGGTATGAGTTTCATGCTTTACTTCTGTATCCTATGCAGCTTGCCTTATGCCAGACTTTCAATTACCAGGCCTAATTTCAACAATATAATTTAAAAGTCAAGCCAAGTGGTATCTCCTCAGCAGTACAAGATCCCCATACCAAACTGGCCATCTTAAGCCAGTTCGGTCATATCTGTTCCAATGTTCTGAAAAGATAATTTCACAATTATTTTAATACAGAATAGGATTTGGCATTTCCTAGGCAGGAATTTTGGTCAGTAACAGAGTTAGTTGTAGGAAGGAGGAAATTTCAGTAGGAATCCATGAGAAATGCTGAAAGAAAGTGTTTTGCAGAAAAGGAGCAATTACTGCTGGATAAAATTTCATTATTTTCTCCAAAAGATACGTGTATTTTTTAGAATTTTGAAGAGTGACTGACCATAAACTGTTGTTGCAGTCCTTCCAAACATGACAAAACACAATACAGCTAAATACTCAGGGATGTTCTGTTATTTAGCAACAGAACTACTTGCAGTCATGAAACAAAGTTAAACTCATGATTCCCCTTAATAAAGGATTAGAATTGAAAAATCCAGACTACCCTCTATTTCCAAATGCCTGGATTTCAGTTGTTAGGACTAAGGAAAAGAAGCTAATCTAATACCATTCAGTTTGCAGACTTTTTCAAGAACTAAATCACAGACAAATCGTAATTTGATTGTGAACATAAAAAAGGTCTCAAAATCTGCAAAATATAAAGCATTCTTCAAGAGTGTGGCACAGCTCAAACACAACATAAAGATCAGGAGTGTGCTACAGAAGTTAAGGTTGAAGTCCTTCCTAAGTGTTACAAATCAGAACCTCCAAACACTTGACTTTGAATAACGTAAAATGAATTATTACAAAGTTCTTATTGTGTTCCAAACAGAAATGGTGGTGATTCCAGATAGGAGTCACAACACTGACACTAGAGGACATCAGCTCTTCCCCACCATTCTTTCAGGCATTAGGAAATGTCAAAGTTTAGGTGAGCAAGAGAAGATTTTAAGGCATCTGCAGTAAGGGTCTACCTGAGAACAGTACCTAAGCAACAGCTGGATCAGGCTAAGGTTATAGGACAAGAGGCTCAATATTTTTACTCTCTAGAACAAGAATACAGTGGAAATTATCACTACTGTCAATAGGAGGATAAGACAACATTTATTCTTCATTTTCTGGCCACGATAGAAATATTCAGTCTTCAGAAATACCAAGACTCCCAAAGACTGAAAGAGGGGTTGGTTTATTTGGTTTTCCTCCTTTTTTTTTTCCTGTGAACTTGCAAAATTGAAAATAAACTGCACATTCCTAAGAATGCTGCAAATGTACGGTCAAACTACATGGTGGCATTTAAATAATTAGAGTAGGAGTTTCAAAATGCAGCAAGGATGTTAATTTTTGCTCTCAGTGGTTGTTCTTACTACTTCACCTGATTTATTTTTAAAAAATACTGTCCTACTAAGCAAACCAAAATTTCAAAAAGGAATTTCTATAACTTCAAATGGAAGCCCTCTAATTGTTCTGATTTATATTAGGCACCAAATAAAATGAGCACCTCAGGTGGTTACTCCTTTTATTTTGTTAAACTAACATTCCAAAAACTACATAATCTTACAAAAAACAATGTGCAGGCAAAACATGCTATATGCAGAATAATGACATTACCAAGTTTATGTATACTCTAGGATGTCCCAAAGCTCCACCACCACCATCGCAGGATATCACTCTGCTTTCAACTTGACTCACAGGCTGCTCTGCTATCAAATCAATTGCAAAATTCTTGTTCACCTGTAAGAAAAAGAGGGAAACTTTCAGATACCATTCCCATTCAAACAGGAAGCACTTGCTTTTTGCTGCCTCCCCAGGCAGTTCCACTACAGCCATTTTGAGCTTGGGTTTCCTCCCAACTCCCCCACCAACTCTCAGGCTCTGCTATAAGCCAGATCAATGAACTATACACTAAACTCTGCAAAGTAATCCCTTTCCCCTGATATACAAGCCACATCAGTGCTCAGGTTTCAGCAGATTCAGCAGAGAGGTGAGCAAGAACAAGTAGACAAGAACAGAAGATATTTAACCAACACTGCATTCTGCTTTAGTGACTACATGATAAAATTGCAGAAGAATCTCTGCTGATAAACTCAAATATAATAGTGAGACAAGTAAGGTCAGGCATGAGATAAAACAACTGCTGGTAATTTAGAGCCTCTAGCCGTGTACCTTATTCTACCACTGCACAGGAATCTCATGAAAACATGAATGTGGTGCATAACAACAGTCAGAAAGACAAATTGTACAGCATCAGAAAAAACTAAAAACCTCTAAATGCCACTACTCCACTCTGTAAATCCATCATACACACTTTCTGAATATGCACATCACTGACAAGTAGGGCTTCTTCTTAGAGCACACCTGCATGGCCTGGAAAACATACCCATGTCTGGACAGGCTGGTGACACAGCAGCTTGTACCTCAGCAGGACCTACAGCACACCAATACTCTCCAAGTCTGCACTGAGCAGACAAGTACTGCTACAATTCAGGGAAAAGTACTCCAGGAGGGGCCACCTTTTTCAGAGCCCATGTTATACATGCATGAATATCAAATAATACACACACCCAAAGGAAGCACAATCTACTGCTCTTTGTGTAAGGTTCATAAACATGCTGGTATTTGAATAAAGATGAGATTCTTGGGAAACAGACAGACACCCACCCACTACATAAATCCCTAGGAACTACAGTGGTGTTTTTATATAATCCTGGTACATAACAGCTTAGCATCTTTCACCAAGCATCCCATTAAGTCTCCCCAAAATCTGCACTTTTTGGTACAGTAATGGAAAAGTCAGTTTTGCCAACTAAGAATTTGTCCTTCATAAAAGAAGATGATAGCTAAAAAAAGTTAACAAAAAATTAAGTTTTGGTATTGAAAGGAATTGGCAACATCAAGAACTTCACTGTCTGCGGCCTGCGTCCACAAGTCCTGTAATTTCTGAGAAACTGCAAGGACTTTTACTGCTGCTTTTAATAACACTCAAAATTGTGCATCCTTCATTTCCTGCTAAAGGAGGAGGGAGATAAAACAATGATACACTTTTGCTTCAAGATTAGAAGCAAGAACTCCACTCATCCTAACATTTCTTAACCACAAAAGATACTTGTGGGGAGAGAGGGAAGCAAAGACCTCTCATCCACTGTATAGCTAAGACTTGTCTGTGGTTCAGCCTACTAAGCAAGAGACAGACTAGGAATTCACTGGAAAAACACACCACAAAAAAAACAAAACAAAAAATAAACAAATACCCCCTCCTAAAAAAAAAAACCCAACCCAAAACGCAAGAAAAAATACAACCCAAACAAACAAGTGGTTGCAGTTACAACATATGCCTTCAACTAAAGCACAGCAGTAGTTAGCAGGAAGAGGCTGATTCCCTCAGCACATGCAGATGTGCCTTGCTCCAAGCATAAATCAATGGGATATTTATTTCCTGCCACAGTGCCAGTTTGACAATTTTGTTTCCTCCTCTTCCCACCTATCCGCCTGTGCCAGTACATGGTCTGGGAGACCAAAGAGATTAAACCAAACTTGGATTTGATCCAGGTCCAAAGATCTAGAGGGAAGACAGGAGAGAATATTTAAGAGAGACCAGGACTGAGACGAGTCCTCCTCACATCTTCAGCTGCTGCACCAGCCCAGTGAAAGGGCAGAGCTGAAGTGGGAATGGCAGTGTTGAAATAGGTCCTGCTCTACCTTAGGGATTGTAGAAGGGCAGGATGACCTCAGGGATTACAGAAGGTCAAGATGACCTGGCTGGACTGTGGCAGATGCAGTTTAGCAGTTGCCATGCTCAGTTTTCTCACAGCTTCTTGCTTTAGGCCCTTGCCAGAGAGCACTAATTCCCATTTCTCCACAGAGAACAATTATTTTAGCTAGAGCACACAGATTTCACTAACAACTAGGCTGGCAGAACCGAGGGGACAATAAGCACATACTTAGGCCATGTCCCTGGGCCTGGCCACCTGAAGAACACAGGCCCAGACACCCCGACTGCGGGAGAGTCCAGAGACTGCATCCCACCAGACAGGAAAGCTGCCATGGCTGGACTGGGCCAGACTCAACCACCTGGATCGTACTGAAGGCAAAGGGAAGAAGTGACTGAGAAAGAACAGTCACCAGGAGAGCTTTAGCTTCAGAAACAAGGCAACATTCAGACTACAGACACAGCTGTCAACCCTAATATTGGCAGCAGAAACAGACGGCGGCATAACAGCAAAGCCCCTAGAGAGAGATCCTATTAATAGGCACAAATCATATATAGTATTTAACATGTAAATTTTGTGCCAATTTCACCATTAAAACTTAGCATTAAACCATGCTCAACAGACTTAGAGCTTGGCTTTTGCTGGAGAAGGAAGAACTGAAAACCCTGGGTGTTCCACACCACATAAGAGTCTGAAATTACCTGACGGCAATGGCACATTTGAGGGACCACTGCCCCGTGGAGAATAAGGCTTAAGGAGCATTTCCTACAATGCTACAGAAGGAGCAGAGACACAGGCAATAGACTTGGGAGAGACCTACTTTGCCAACTATCCTCCCCGAAGTAAGCTAATTCAGCATTTTAAGTGACATTTTCATTTAATTATTTCACCTGTAGAATCCCCATTTTTGCCACACAGCGTGAGTTAAATTGTATCCATCACACAGCGAGGTAAACTCAATTTGAAAACTTGGAAATCAGTGTAATTAGTTCAGGTTAATTTAGGAAGAGAATAATTATATGCAACTACATTAAAAATCTACCACACCTTATATTTAATGTCTCTGCTATACATAAACATTTATAGCATTAACATTAAGGCACTATTCAAAGGCTCAGGCATTAAGATATACAATTTAGCTGAAATAATTCTGTTTTTATCCCAAAGGCCAGCAGATCCCTCATGGAGCTGTGCTGCTTGATCATTACAGAAAACTCAGTGCTAAAGGACTTATCAATAGAGTGTGTATGTGGAAATTTTAAGCAGCAGCAACAGGGCCACCTTTACAGCACTGCACTTGGATGATGCTGGTATCACTACACTTTGCATTTGAGACTTCATTATTTCAGAATACTCTACATTTTACTTTTATTTGTTACACCACTTTCAGCAAATGCTTCTCAGGCTCATTAAAAATTCAGTTTGGGTAAAGATCAGAATTTTAACTACATAGAAGCAAATTAAGTTTCAAAACACATATGTAAACAGATATATAAACACATTAACAACTGAGCAGAGAATTTAATTACACAATTTTTCTCAATATCAATGCACTAAAAACATACTAACAATTTCTTAAAATACATGCTTGGAACGAAAACTATTCCAAGATTAAGATGCTCTAATGCCTACAACTACAACAACAAATATAAGCAGTTAACAGATGTAGAGCAAGTCTTGAGTTTTCCAAGTTTACCAAAAGCAGGCAAGTAGACAGAAGCTACTATAAACTGCCTTAAAAAAATTTTCCAACGTAGTGAAAAAAAACCCCCACTGGAACCCAAAATCCAAACCAGTTTGGTTTTGGCAGGGTTTTTTGGTTTTGGTTGGTTGGTTGATTGATTTTGGTTGTAGGGTTTGGGTATAGTTAGTTTCTTGGTTGTTGGTGTTTCTTTGGTTTGAGGGTTTTTTTTATGACAATGAGATTGAGAACATTTCTATCAGGTACAAAGAAAAAAACCCATAAACTACCCCCTCACCCTTGAGAAAAAGTAGAATGAGTTACCTCCTTTTGTCGTCCAACAAATCTAACTCTTCTGTAATCCTTCTCATCATATACCTAGAGTGTAAAATAAACTTGATCTTATTTAAAGAGCAACAACTATAAACATAAAACACAAAGAAAACAAATAGCTTGAACCGTTTACTAAGTTTCAAGTATTATCACCTTACAGGCATGCAGTATACAGAAAAATTAGCTTCCATTTCTCTCACACAAGAAAATAAATTCCAGATTGGAAAGCAGAAAAGGAAAAGTAGTAAAGGTGTGGGGGGTGGCATGAAAGCTAGAGTAAACAGAAGCCTGAGCTCTGACTGCTGAGGTGAATACAGATGTGTTCCTTGATCTCATATGGATACCTGGCAGGTGAGCAAAACTGGGAAATTCAGGTTTTGTATTTATTTCTGTTCAGCTCAGTAGCCACAGTGCGAGCTTCCCCACGTTACCTCGCCCAGCCCCGCTCTCCCAAGGCGCCACACGAGCCTCCCTCGCCCGCCCGCTCAGCTCCTCCCCTGGAAGAGCGGGACCGTGGGGTTACAGGGCACTGACACAAGGGTGCCTCCACCTGCCCACTCTTCGGCTGGCTCACGGGCGGGATTCGGGCCTGAGCGCTCGGCAATGGCCAACGACCCTGCTCCTGATTAACAGGGACAGGGGGTTTTTTGCTTTTTTCGAAACCGCCCGTACCTCCTCCGTACAGATCATCCAGGAGCATGAATTTTCACTGTGCGCACTGAACGGAGTACAGAATGAATTAGGTTGGAAAATACCTCTGAGATGACCAAATCCAACCAGTGGCCGAACGCCACCGTGTCAAGCAGACCATGGCGCTAAGCGCCACATCCAGCCCTTTCCCGAACACCTCCAGGGACGGCGACTCCACCACCTCCCGGGGCAGCCCACTCCCATGTCAACCACTCTTTCAGTGAAGAAATTCCTCCTGATGCCCGACCTAAGCCTCCCCGTTACACCACACCACACCACCGCGCTGCTCGCGGCCCCGGCGGGAGTGCCCTGCAGGCGCCGGCGGGACGCGCCCGCCGCCCTCCCCGGGCAGCGGAGGGGCGGCAGCACCGGGCCCCGCGCGCTCACCTGCCCCGTGTGCGTCACCAGCTCGCCGGTGCCGGAGGCGCGCACACCGTAGGG